>LDKF01000341.1:16514-30307 GCA_001026735.1 Rotylenchulus reniformis | reverse complement strand
AGAAACTTGGGGACGGTAAAAAATTAAAAAAAATTATAAAAATTCAAAAAACCCAAAAATTTGCAAAAGGCGGGCCCCATCGGGGAAAACCCCGATCTTGAATTAATCATTTGTGGTGCAGTGGATGTGTCCAAAATCACTCTTTCCCATGACCGTGAGTTCGAATCCTCAACGAGGAAAATCATTTATATGGTCGGAATCAAGTCTGAATTTAATGAAAAAATTATTTGAAATTAGAAAAAATATTTTTCCATCAAAATTTAATAGTTCACATGATTCAATCATCGGAAAATCAGGCATCAGGCATACAATTTAATTTGATCTTCTGGTAAATTTAATAAATAATTTATTTCTTCTAAAAATTTATTAAATGATAAATTCAATTAAATTCTTTTAATCCGATATCGAATTTATTGCGTAAAGTATTGCTATGGTGACACGACTGTTGTTCAACGCACTTCAGCTTTCATACAACTTTTTGTTTTTGAAAATTTCAAAGTTTCCGGTGATTGAATCACGTGAACTATTAAATTTTGTTGGAAAAATATTTCTAGTTCCAAATAATTTTTTCATTAAATTCAGACTTGATTCCGACCATATAAATGATTTTTTCCCGTTGAGGATTCGAACTCACGGTCATGGGAAAGAGTGATTTTGGACACATCCACTGCACCACAAATGATTAATTCAAGATCGGGATTTTCCCCGATGGGGCCCGTCTTTTGCAAAAAAAATTATTTTTTAGGTTTTTTGAATTTTTATAATTTTTTTAAAATTTTTTACCGTCCCCAAGTTTCCGTTCCCAAGTTTCCGTCCCCAAGTTTCCGTCCCTAAATTTCCGTCCCCAAGTTTCCGTCCCCAAGTTTCTATCCCCAAGTTTCCGCGTGCCATTTACGCAAATTCAAGCAATTTTCAGAAAGACAGCCCTTACGCTTCGGATGGTCATTCACGGATTCGGTGCTTTTTTGCTTCACTGTCATCACAACAATTGGTGGGCATTTATTTATTTTAATTTAATAATTTATTTTTATTTTTAGGTTACGGAAATGTGGCACCGAAAACATTTTTTGGGCAATTATTTTGCATTGGTTATGCACTTATAGGCAAGTACACTGTGCCGAAAAATTTATTTGAAATTTATTTTTGATAAATCACATTTTTTCATTGTTTTTTCTTTAAAATATATTATTTGAATTTTTAGGCATTCCCTTCACGTTGCTGGCCATTGCTGACTTGGGTAAATTTTTGTCCGAAACTTTGGAAGGCTGGGAGGAAACGTTTCATCGCATCAAAAAGTACAAATTTATTTTTGATTTCCCATAATTTTTATTTTTTTGAGGAAATTCAAACGGATCTGGCGTGAATTTCGCGGTGCAGGCCGACCCAAAATCAGTTTTATTTCGTTGATTAGCGCCCAAAACAATTGCATAATTGACCCGAACAACAACAATCCGGGACTGTTACAACGGATGCAATCATGGCGAGGGGTGGGCCAAAATTCTAGAAAATAATTTTGTGAAATTATTTCATTTCAATTTTTGCACCATAAGGAAAAATCCAGGAATAGAAGGAATTATAGCAAATAAATTTAATATGCAATTTGATTTTTTCTCATTTTTTTATTTTAAACAGGAATATTTCAATAAAGAAAATTTTCATCCGAAAAATGACAATTAGCGCTTTGAACAATAAAATTAATTTAAACAATAAATTGTCTTGCTTCCTTAAGAGATCTAATCTCGGCAATCAGCAGCAGGCCAGTGAAAGCAATCCAATTGAGGAAAATTTGCTGGACAGAGTGGAAAAGGGCGAAATAATCTCGAATGGAGATACGCAAATTGTGGGCAATCACTTTTTTCATTTTTAATTTAAACTTCATTTAAAATATAAAAATTATTATTTTTTGCTTCCAAACATCCTGTTAAATAGATTTTATTTAATAAAAAATATTTTGCAGATCTAAATCATTTTTTCAATTTTTAAACGAAAATCTCGGCATACGAACTATTAAAACGACTTTATTTTGATTTGGATGGTATAATCTCCATGATTTGTACCCTTAATCAACAACATTTTCAGAAGCTCTTCATTTTCAAGAATTATTTTTCAAAATTTCTGTTCAGGATCGCCCACCAATCGACGACGACACCAAAAGTGAGGCGAATGTGCCCTTCGAACGGTCCCAGGCCATTCCTCTGCTGATCCTGTTCATCATTTATGTCTTTTCCGGTGCCCTTCTGCTCACTTCCTACGAGCCTGACATGAATTTCTTCAAAGTAAATCGCCTTAATTTTATTGTTTTTTCTTCATTTTTAATTTGTTTATTTAGGCAATTTATTTCAACTTCGTGTCGCTTACTTCAATAGGGTTAGGCGATGTTGTACCGCAAAGGTAAAAATTAAAGTCGGATGTTGGACAGCACCTTATAATACGGGACCAGTTAAAATCAGAACAAAAAATTCAGAGAATTCCAAATTTTATTTTAGCTTCTCGATTTTATGGCGCGAAGTTGCATCAAAATATATTGTTGTATTTCTTTTTTCTGTTCATTCAATTTTCCTGTAGCAAATTACAATAAGGAATTCGCTTAATAAAATTCACTTGGATAAGAAATTCGCCTCATAAAATCGGGGGCTTGGAGCGTTTTTCTCGGCATCCAATTTTAATTCTAAAAACAAAACTGGTAGATTAATTTCAATAATCAAATTAAATAATCGGAAATTAGCCTGTATCCAAATATTATGAAACCTCAATAAATAGTTATATTTGTGGTATAAATTTCTAATTAATAGATCTTATTAAATTTAAGAGCTTTTAGAAACCCCTATTATTACATAACAATTTTTCATTTTAGTGAAACCTATATGGCACTTACACTTTTGTACATTGCTGTCGGTTTGGCATTGACCACAATTGCTGTAGAAATTGCAGCCGATTACCTGAAGAAGCTGCACTATTTTGGCCGAAAAATTGAAAATGTCGGAAATGTCGCGATCTGGTTTGGCAGCAAACGGTTGGTTAATTTATAGGAAATTTCGGTAATTTTGCTTTTTTTAATATTAATTGCCTATGTGATCTATGAAATCCTAACCCTTAAAAATATTATTTATGATGGAAAAACAAATTCGGATGCAATGTTAATAATCGCGAAATTGATTGCAAAAAATATTTAAAAAATATATATTTTATTTTTTTTAGTCTTACCGTAAAGCAATTGGTGAGGAATTTGGGCGACCAATTCAACTTGCCGCTGACCCAAATCAAATCGTTGAATTTGGACGAATTTGTCGACAATGCGATCAAAGTGGAGGAGGGCGAGTTGGAGACATTGCGAGTAAATTTTGGATTTTAAATTTATTTTTTATTTTTGGATTTTCAAATTTAAGGCCCCTCCTTTTGAACCGCCAAAAGAGGAAGAACTGAACTACGCGGATGACGATGCCGTGATTGGTAATTTATCATTTATCAATGAATATTAAGTAAAATTAACAGTAAATATTTTATGTTATTAAATGTAGTCATTGGAAAAGAAAAATTCCTCCATCGATTTTATAGCGAATTTTTATTATTAAGAAGAATTATTAAGGGTAAATCAATTTTGTATAAATAATCAAAAATTATATTATTTGGGAAGAATACTAAAATTTAGATTTTTTTATACGGAAAACCTTTTCAGAATGGATACCGCAAAAGACACCACCTAGTAGCTTTTCTTCATCAGCATCCGAACTAGAGCCTGAACCCGAACCAGAACCCGAGCCAGAACCCGAACCGGAACCCGAACCGGAACCCAAGCCAGAACCCGAACCGGAACCCGAGCCAGAGCCAGAGCCGGAACCCGAGCCAGAGCCAGAACCTGAGCCAAAACTGGAACTAGGTAGATTTCAATTGAACTTAAAACCCTAAAAAAGCTAAAAACCAACGAATGTCAGAAGAGGAAACTATGGCTTTGGATCTGGTAGAAATTGACGAAGTTGAATCACTCAAAGCACCAACAAGCGGTCGAAATTTATTTTTTTTTAACGAAATTTTTATATCGATATATAAATTTGAATTTTGCATAATTTAGTTGAATCATCCGAGCGCAGGAAATCCCACAATTACAGTGAGGAAGCATGGCGGCGTTATTTGGAATACCAAAAGGCATTGTTTAGGAAAATAGGGGAAATAAATTACATTATTTATATATTAATAAATAATACTTTTTGAAAAATCATTAAACAAAATTAAATTTAAATTCAGCAATGGAAAAAATTCCGTCACACTCAAACGACGGGAATCAGGTTGGCAAAAATAAAAAATAAAATTTTGTTAAAATTCATCATTAGTTTTTAGCAATGTGGACATTCCACATGCAATTTCCAAAAGCCCACTGAACAGTCCAAGACCAAGCTCTTCCATGGATAAGGGTGACATCCCCTCTAATCAGGTGATCGATAAGCTTTTTTGCAAAAAACACAAGCTAAATCTTTTAATTTCTCTTTGAATCAAAACAAAAACTAAAAAATATTAATAAATAAATTAAAAATATTTTAAAACAGAATGCTCGTCAACTGTCATTGATTCCGCGCAAGCAAAAGGATATCATGAGTGGAACTTCGACCCAATCATCTATTGATTCTAAAAAATCACCAACCAGCAGAAAAACAAAGAAATGAATCGATATTTTATTTTGGTTTCTAAATTATCACAAACCTAAAAGATGGATAAAGATTTAAAATCAAAAAATATATACCTATGTGTACAACTTTGTGTTTTTGATTTGAACAAATTCTTATATTATTTTGCATAAAATGTATTATGATTTTGAAGCCGCGAAATAGTAGCAATAAAATAAGTTTATTCTATAATTTTCGCTTAATAGTTTCTGTCTAAAGAAATCCTACATATATATTGTAAAAGATGAGTGGGTCAGGGCTCACAATTTACCCTAGAAACATGGCAAATGCCATGTTTTTGAAAATTTGCCATGTTTTTTGCCATGTTTTTGTAATTGCCATGTTTTTAGCCATGTTTTTTTTAATTTTTATATTTTAGGAATAAAAGTTGGCAAAATGACTAAATTTCTTAACAAAAACGTGCCAAAATTCAAAATTTTCTCCGGCGGCCCCTATCGGGGCCGCCGGCAACTTCCACTTTTTCTATTCAATCGCTCTTTTCCCAAGTTCCTGCCGTCATTCAACTAATGAAATAAAATTATTTTAGAAATACAAAATGTTGCATAATTTTTTCAAAAAAGCTGCTGCTCCCATAATTCAATCAACTTCAAAAGATGACGAAATTCCCGGAAATTTGCCATCGGATGCGGAAGAAGTCAGCTCAGATCAAGAAAATTTCGACGAAATTTTGTCTGATGAGCAAGATAGAGTTAGTTTTTTCAATTTATTATGATTTAATTTCTTATTACTTTTTAGCCATCAAGTACAAATGCCAGAAAAAAGCGCAGAAAAGCATCTCATGATCAACCAATCGGCGGATTGTCAAAATGGGTGCCCAGTTACAGTGAGAAGTACCAGCAAATTGAAAAATCAACCAAAGGACAGAATTTCTTCTATTGTCGCGCTTGTGACACTCACAACAAAATGGCAAAATTAGGTGAAAGAGCAATAGCTGATCATGTCAAAACGAAGAAACACGATGAAGCTTTGAGGGCGATCAATAAAAATGCCCCAGTGACAGCATATATTAAATATAGAACGGTGAATTTTGATGGTATATATTGTAAATTTATTTAATTTTTATTTAATTTAGGCAAATGAGGAAAAGAAAAGTATAGCCGCCGAATGCACCTTCGCATATCATTGTGCCAAACACAACTTTAGCCTTAAATCAATGATGTGTTCGTCAAAATTGATTCCCAACCTTTTCGAAGGGTCACCAACAGCAGAGCGATTTGCTTCCTCGCAAACAAAAACAAAAGCTTTGATTAAAGGTTAATTTTTCGAAAATTAAAGGTTGATTTTAATAAAATTAAAGGTGCCCTTCATCCACACTTTGATCAAAAATTAATAAATGAAATTGAACAAAATGGGGGTTATTATTCAATCGGAGTTGACAGCACACCGCATTTAAATCACCGAATACACGGCATTGTTATTCGGTATTTGATTTTATTTTTTGATTTTTTAAGAATTTATCATAGATACTTCGATGGCAAAATAAAGAGCAAAAATTTAAAATTAACATCGATGACAGCCGAAAATGCTGTTTCAATTTCGGAAATGATCCAAAATGTTTTGACTGAATTCAAATTGGACCCAAACAAAATGGTCGCTCTCTGCGCCGATAACACGTCCAGCAATTTCGGAGGTGTTGCTCGCCGAGGACAAAACAATGTCTTCGCGATTTTGAAAAAAGGTTTGATTATAATTTTAATTTTTTTAAATGTAAACTTAAGAATTTGGGCGTTCATTTTACGGGATCGGCTGCAGCTCGCACATTCTACATAACAGCGCAAATTCGGCAACAACAAAAATGTATAAAAATGTTGAGGCTTTTGCCAATTCCATCGTCAGCCATTTTTCAAATAGTCTGATCCGATTTGAACTTTTTGCCAATTATTGCGAGGAACTTGGAAGTGATTTTTAAATTTTAATAAATTGTTAATTTTATTTTTAGTTGTTCCAACAAGATTTCCCAATCATCATCACATCAGATGGTTAACTTTAGGACGCTTGTGTTCAACAATTGTAAAGGTTTGGCCAGCCATTGAAATGTATTTCCGCTCGCAAGAGGAAGTCCCAATAAAATTGAAGAAAATTTTTTCGGATGATAATTTCACGAAAAGCAGGGAATATCAAGCGCTTTTCAGCTTTATCTCATTTATATTGAACAATTCAATGCAGTTAATCTGAAAACCCAAGTAGCTCGTTATTTAATATTTTACTAAAATTTATTTATACAGGATAAATCATTATCAATCGCTGAACTTGTGGCCATCATCAAGCATTTCCAGGCCCGACTCCAATCTTATTTCGATGAACAACAATTTGGTGCGGAAACGAATGCATTTTTGCGGACAATGGAAACTGATGGGTTACGCACCATTGTTGTCCAACTTGAAGATTGTTTCAGGGTGAAAATTTTTTAAATTGTTTCTGCTTATCATAAATTTTAGAAGTTCTATTTTGATGCAATTGATTATTTGAAAAAGTGGTTTGTCTTTTTGGATGAATTTGAGCAACTTGACTGGTTGATTTTCAAAGATGAAATTTCATTCAAAAAAGTGGAAGGACATTATATGAAATTCTGCTCTGATAATCCGGAAGAGCTTGACCAGCTTTTTGATGAAGTCCTGGAAGTGAAGGAATCAATAAAGAAATTCGAATCTACAAACTTTTCGCACAAAACAGTTGAACAACGGTGGTGCGAACTCTTCAAAAACAAGAATTTACAGAAATTGAAAATTATCGTCTCAATTTTTCTCTCAATTTTCCCTTCAAATGCCTTTTGTGAAAGTGTTTTTTCTATTCTAAATGGAATTTGGACCAATGAAAGGAATAGTTTCTCCCCCGATACTGTCAATTCAATTGTTTCTATCAAAATCAATTCCGATCTCGATTGTAATGATGCTTTTGATTATTTTCTCTCCCAGAATGAGCTTTTGGATCGTGCCAAAGGTTTGGAAAAATATGAACGGCAGTAATAAACTTTATTTTTGAAATTTTTGATGTCTAAAAAGGTTGCCATGTAAATGCCATGTTTTTTGGAAAATTTTGCCATGTAAATGCCATGTTTTTTGGAAAATTTTGCCATGTAAATGCCATGTTTTTCATGCAATTTGCCATGTTTTTCGAGAAGTGAGTTGTGAGCCCTGGAGTGGGTACTTTTTCCCTAGTCTTATTAGTCATAGTAGGTCTTAAGTTTTGATTAATGGGGATAAAAGATTGGTCTGAAATTGGGAATAGGTATGATAATCTCAAAAATGGTTGGAATTAATTTGATTTATTAAATTAAAAATAAATATTTTTCAAAAAAAAAAAGTTGGGCGTAATTGAAATCCTGATTCGAGATTCGTCCTTGATTTGAGAACGGGGTTATTCATTTCGGGATTTTGATCTCGACTCCCACCCACCCAGATATAAGCTAAGGGTCAAAGAAGATGATATTTAATTTGCATATCTTTTTTAATTTATTCAATGATCGTTTTTATAAACATCTCCATTCATTCAGTCGACATTTATTTACTTTAAAAAACAACATTTTAATTTAGAAACATGAGCTCAAAATGCTCAAAAGAGGATTAGCACATATTTTTGTGTTATGGTGGTGACAACATCGTCTTTCTGAAATTTTGATATTTTTAAATTGCGTTCTTGATTTTGGCCAGTATTTGGAACGATTTTCGGATGTTTTCCATCCCTTTGACCCCTTTCCCATCTTCGGGATTCGATTTGTTCCTGGTAAATTTGGCCCACTTTTTGCTGATCTTTTTGGCCATTTTCCCCATTGCATCCTTCATTTTCTCAATTTTAATTTTTTGTTTTTCAATTAAATTCATTTTTCTGGAGAATTCCTCGAATTCGCTCCAATTTTCAGCAATTTTTTGCTCATTCTTGCCTTTTCGATCCTTTGCAATTTTCAGGAATTTCCCGATTTCATGGTTCAGATTGTTCACCAACTTCTCTATACCGTACCATTGATGCTGAAATTCCGATAGATTTTTGCAGATTTCTGCAAATTTCTGCACATTTTTCTGCATGGCGTTTAATGCCGTCATTTCCTCTCTTTTTTCGTCCAAATTATTTATTTTTTCCTTCAAATTTTCAGCAATTTTGTCAATTTCATTATTTTCATAGAATTCGGAAACATCTTCTTTGTCTTTAAGTTCTTCCATTTCTTGGACATATTTCTTCATCAATTCGGTCCCAAAGATGTCCTTGGTCAGCCAATCCTCCAAATCATCCAATTCCTTGTCCATTTTCCCGGCCAAATGCCACAGATCAAACTCCCGTTCAATCCGGGAAGGCACACTTTTTACGAAAATCCCAAATTTCTCCACATACATTCCGACCAAATCCACCCCAAAGAAATCCCTTTTGTCCGTCTCATAATATTCCTCCAATTCGTTGTATGGGTTCTTCAAATCCGGGTAATTTCTTCCAATCCATGCAATTTCAATTTTGAAATTCGTCTCATTCGACTGCAAAAATTCCACATAAGGATCCATTCTTTTAAGGTCTTCAATTTCACCCATTTGACCTGAATGAAATTAAAAATAATTTAGGTATAGGTTCTTATTTGTCTATTAAATAGAGCGGCTAAATAATTGAGGTACAGTCGTTCAAACTGTAAAAAATTTTCTGATTTTTTATCCATCCCGTTTTCAAGTAGGTACTACTTAGGGTGGAAACTAAGTTCTGTCGCACATTCGTTGACTTCATAAAAATATTTATTAAAAAAATCAAATTGAATACAATCAATTCTCAAAATATCCACATTATGGCCGATAATAAGTTGCCACTTTTTGAGCAAAAAACAAAGCCCCTTGCTTAAAGTTCAGGCGAGTTTAGAAACAAAATACAACCTTGGGTCATTTTTGACATAGCAAAATTGGACCAAGTTTTTCTTGACAATGAAATTGTTAATCCCGACGAAAAGATCAATAAGCGATGATGCGAGGGATTGATCGGGGATTTGACGGGGGCGGATTAAGGGGGCAGCTGGTCCCATCCTTTGATTGTTGTGTCCCTTTTTCGCCGTCCGGCCAACCATTTGTCCCAATAAAAAGAGGCCGGGGGGAACAGATTTTTGGATTCCCTCCCGATCATTTTCATTGTGAATTGAATAAGAGAAATAAAGAGCAGCCTAAGCTGTTCCCGGGGAAAGGGGCACAGACCAATGGGTCTGAGGGTCCCGGGGAGGGGAATCCCGAAGTGGCGGAAGGTAAAGAAATGGATGGATAATAATATGCTGAATAAGCATATTATGGAAATGAATAAATGAGAGAAGAGTAATATGCCTAATAAGCAGTGCTGTGCACTCGTACTCGTACTTCGTACTCGTACTCGTACTCTTACTCGTACTCGTACTACGAGTACGAGTACGAAGTACGAGGGGTCCGAAAGGCCCGGTACGAGTACGAGTACGAAGTACGAGTCCATTTTTCGCCCAAAAACTCGTACCGGCAAGCACCCCTAAGAATGGCACGTTGAGGACTGTTCAAAATTTTTGATGAAACAAAATGCCAAAAAAGGATTTTTTGTCAATTTACATTCAGAAATGGTTAAATTGCAAAATAATTGATAATTTTCTCATATGGTCTAATGGTTTTTTTTTGTTTTTAGCATTAAGATTTATACAATTATGTTTGATCGTAGTGACCAGTCAGAGGAGAGTGATTTTGAACCGGATGAAAATGCGACCACACCTTGTTCAACCAGTTCAAGCAGCAAGGCTCCACCAGCAAAGCGCAAATGCGAAAAAATATCGGAAAAGGTAATGACATTAACATATTTTAGCATTAATAAATGTAAATTTTAAGCAACGGGAATGCCATTACTGCAAGAAAATAATATCTACAACCAATTACGCAAAACATCTCAAAAAAGTCCACGCGGAAGAGATCGCCAGTGAACAAAAAGATGCCGAGAAAAAGCAGTCAACACTGGATTTTCCTGTGGTGTTAACAAATGTGAAATCAAATCGTCTTTTCACTCTTTACGCTGCCACGACTACATTTCCTGCCATGCATTTAGAAAATGAATATTTTCAAGTATACCAATTAATTAAATCTTTTTTTTAATTTAAATTTAAGCGATTACTTCGCATGATACCAGGTTTTAAAGTTCCAACTAGAAGAGCATTGGAAATGCAAATCGATAAAGAAGTTTCAGACTTGATGGGAAAACTATGCATGTCAATTAAACAAAATGTGAATTTTTACTCATTGTCGGTGGACATTGGGACCACAAAAGGTTTGACAAAATCTTTTCTTGGTGTTTCGGCGCATTTTATCGATCCAAAAGGCGATTTGAATTGTATAGGTAAACTAAAATTATCTATCAGTTATTTACTTTTTTTATTTTATGACTCGATGTTATTACACTTAATGAAAGACACACTGCTCATTACATCGCTAAAATACTCTTTGATCGTCTTATTGAACTCAAACTTGAGCGGGGAGAGTTATTGCGAATTGTAACCGATGGAGGGGCCAATATGAAATCTGCTTTTTTGTGAAATTAATTATCGATCGATTCATCTAACTAAGATTTTTAGTATTCCTTTTACTATGGAATTAACTGAAAATGAGATGATTGAATGGGAGGGAGAGGAAGAAATGCCTGAGAGTGCAGAAATTAATGGTTTATTTTATTTAAATATTTATTTTAAATTATAATATTGAGATGTCGATACCATTGGTGGGTTTTATACCGAGAATGATGATACATTAACCGAAGATCCCATGGATCTCAACATGGATTTCGAATTGAATCAACATTTTTATTGCGCAGCACACCGTATTCAACTTGTATTAAAAGATGTTTTTGAGAAAAACGCTGAAATGAAAGCATTACGGACGGTATTATTTAATGATTTTAAACTTTTCTATTTAATTTGTAAATTAAGCGTGTTTTTTCTGTGATCGGAAAATTCGCAAAGAGTCATTTGGGCACCGCCAGATTGAAGGAACTGTCCGGGAAAAAATTACTTTTCCCAGCGAACACACGGTTTATTAATATTTGATTATGTTTGTATGAAAAATTATTCAGTTGGTCAAGTTTGCAAATTACTTACAAACGTATTTTGGACATTTTGCCGTACTTAAACCAAGTGGCCTTTGAATTCGAATATGGCCAAATTACTCGATCGGATGCGGATTTGTTGAGTAAAATAGTGGAAATAATAACGCCATTTAAAGAATTTACGGAGGCCCTCGAAAGGGCAAATTCTCCCACAATTTCGTTATTGTTGCCCGGATTAGAAAATCTTCTGGCAACGCTGAAATTGTTAATCACAAACCAAGTTTTGCCAGAAATTTGCAATGCTCTGAATACGCAAATTCGAATTCGTTTTACTGATGTTTTGGAATCAGGTTTTCTAACAAAAAATGCATTAGGATAAAAAAGTTTGTTTAAGGTGAGCGTTATTCCGATCCTGTTTATTTATGCGCAGCTATACTTGATCCATCGGTTTGTTTTTTGATCTGTCCTGAAAAAAGGCAAATGGCGAAGAAAGCAGTTTGTGAAATGGTCATTTGATTCATTGATAAAAAATTAATTTTTTTATTCATTAAATTACAGGCCAAACTTATTGCATCATATTCTGCAGGAAGTGAAACATCAGAAAATATTGCAGCCACACTAACTCAGTCTCAATCACAAACAAAATCGCCTTTCGGCATGAAAGTTGTTGTGAGAAGTCGGGAAAATTCAGGACAAAAATCCGGTGACAAATTATCAAACGAATTGGAAGAATATTTTATGTCGATTGAATCAAATGAAGTAGAAACGGAAAATGTGCTTAATTTTTGGGGACTCCATCAAAATGTATTAAATAAATTTGTTCAAATTTAATTTTTATTTTTTAGAAGTTTCCAATACTGGCGAAAGTTGCATTGTCTGTTTTGGCCATCCCCGCTACAACGAGTCATGTAGAAAGAATGTTTAGCCAACTCACATTGCATTCTTCTGGTCATAAGTCTAGCAGCGGAGAGAAACGATTAAAAACTCGAATTCTCATGTCATTTAACAAAAAGTTTATCAAAATTTGAGATCTGAGATGTTTTTCAACAATTTTTCATTAATTTTTTGGCGTTTATTTTCGAGAATAAAATTTTTTGATTTTTGTGATTTTTTAATTAGGTACGAGAAAAGTACGAAAAAAGTACGAGTACGTACGAAGTACGAGCCTTCTTATGTGGTACGAGTACGAGTACGAAATACGAGGGGTCAAAAAAAGTCGGTACGAGTACGAGTACGAAGTACGAGGGGTAAAAAAGGCCAGTACGAGTACGAGTACGAAATACGAGAGGCCCAGAAGGCCCGGTACGAAGTACGAGTACGAGTACGAGCAAAGTACGAAATGCACAGCACTGCTAATAAGCATATTACGTAGGTAGGGAATAGTAGGCCTAATAAGTCTACTATGAAATGTGTATAAATGTATAATAAATGTATATTTATAGTATGACGAATAATCATACTATGTGTCGTATAGATTTATAGTATGACGGACAATCATACTATGTAGGACTTTCATTATTCCTATAGATATTTCCTATTATTCTATGGATTTTCCCCTCCCCAAAATCGTATGTTATTAACATGGAGGTCCTACCCGGATTTGATCTACATTGTATTTCCTTTTTTTCTTTTCCTGGAATTTATCGTAGGGTTTTTTCTTTTGTTGATTTCCTTCTGAATTTTTTTTAATCTGATCTGTAGTTTCCGATCTGATTTTTTTTTGATTTCTATTATTAGATAATTATTATTTGAATTGTAATTTTTTTTCTCTGAAAGCGTTTTCTTTATAGATATTATATTTTTCCTAATTAGTATGTATAAAAAATGTTCGTTTCATTTCATCTATTAGAAATTTTTAATCATTCTGAATGTATTTATATTTTTTTCTTTGAATAACTCTTCTAATAATTTCTGATAATTCTAGTTCGGGGCACCAGTGTCTAGTACCCATTCCAAAGTTCTGACCGGGGTTTTGGTTCGGCCTCTCTATTCTTGTTTATGTATAATTCGTCTATTTCTCCTTTCTCTTGTTTGTTTTGTGAGATTCCCTTTATTTTTGACCCACTTTTCTGACTTCGTGAAGGATCATAGGTCAGACTTGTTTTT
>LDKF01000341.1:1412-14064 GCA_001026735.1 Rotylenchulus reniformis | reverse complement strand
CGCGGCCATCGCCGTTCTTCCTGTCCATGGATTTTTCACCAGGATCGGGATCACGACGAATACACAGAAAAATCCAGCAAAAAGGTGATTGCCAATGGCTATCCTGAAGGACTGCACATGAAGAAATGGGTAACTCAAGCGCAGAAAGGCCCGAACAACATAAAATTTTATTTGCGGGAGCAAGGAGGATACATCATGCTTGGGAAGAAGTTCATGGATGGCCTGAAAGCTGATGGAATCAGCTGGACTTTGAATTCGATGAAGGAAACCATCTTCATGAAGGAGGGGAAGGCAATAATCCTGAAATTCAGCAGGGAGAGAAAAGTGACTGCGAAGCGCACTCCGATCCCCGTCACAAACATTTTTGTGCGACCGTTAAAAGACACTCTATTCCCATCGACGGTCTTTTCGAAAGGCGGAAATGAGAATGAGAAGGAAAGTATTTTACCCTATGAGCCCGGAGAAGGCTCGATCGGAATAATTGTGGGAAGTCGGTACTTACCCAAATGGCTCGCTGGAAACGCCTTCATGGGCGAAAAAACTGTGGGAGAGCCGGAAGAGGAGTCCGAAATGGAACTGGCTATTCCAAGGACATCAATGGATGTCTAACGCGTGCATTTTCCGTAGTGTTTTGTAGATGGGCTGCTCTGTTAGGCTTAGAGAAAAAAAACAAGTTATGATGGAACGCCAAGACGAAATCAACGGATCTGAGGAGGACAACCAGCCAATTCATCCCTACGGCGAAAGTATCCTGCTGCTTCTAACCGACGTCGATAGCAACGGTGAATCGGTGACGGAAGGTGCGATAGCAATAGGCGCTTCAGTGGTAGAAGCGCAGAAAAGTGAGGTGGAGAGGTAACCGCTGTAATACAGGTGCGGAGCGGACCCTCCGCAGGAAGATGAGCCCTTGGAACTAGATGGTGAAGTGATGGAGCTGCTGGACGCAGCGGAAGATAACCCGAAAGAACTGAGAGAAGAGGAAATTGAAGCGTTGCTGGCATCACCAAGAGGTGAGGCGCCAAAGGAAGCAGCGAATGCGGTACAGGGTATGATTTTCTCTGATTTTGAGAAAGAAGAAGAACAGGCAAAAGAAGGGAGAAGGAGGAGAGAGGAAAGGAGGAAAGGAAGTAATGGAAAGGAAGAGAAGCCCCCGTGTGAAAATCGGTTTAAGAAGCGAATGGGGAAGGAAGACCACCATTGGCGCTATGGATCACGGAGCCGAGGACCTGAAGGTGCCCATACCCTCAAACTTCGGAACCACCTGAGTCACCAAAGGATATACTGGAATCTCTCACTAACTTTGAGTTAGTGAGGGCGTCCAATGAAGACCGGCAAACTTTTGGAGAAACTGGTATGCTAATAAGAGCGGAAAGAGCTGCGATGGAATTCGCTGGGCAAGGAATGAATGTGTCCATAGCATTTGTGGGAAAAGGAATGGAAGACCTTCTCAAAGCGCTAGGTCAACGAACTTCTTCACGGTTGATAGCCGTGAAAGAGGAAATGACGCCGGAGTTGGACACCAAACTCCTGGCGATGTGGGGACTGGTTGAGCCAGCGCTACAACCACCCCTGGACCCGCGTCCCAGCACGAGTGGTCTAACACTTCCATTGGACCCGCCCATGACAATGAAAAACATGGGTGAGAAAGGAACGGAAGGGAAGGAAGTTAAGAGCCGAAAAATGGTGGTTACAGATCGGTACACGACGAACAGAGTGCGGCCTTATGAGGTGAGGAGGAGGAGCAGAGATCGCAGCGTAAAGGAAATTTCCCGTGAGGGGAAATCGCAGTGGTGGCGCAAGAACGGGGGCGCGTGTTTCCTGTGTGCCAGGCCAGGACATTACGTCAGGGATTGTCCGGAGCTGGAGGCCATGCAACGAGGGCGTGCGCAGCGCAAGGGGCACGATCACGGACAGGGCAAAGGCGCAGGAACAGAGGGGCCCAAATAAGAAAAGCACGGGGGCCGTGCTTCAAACTGAGGAGGGGGATGTTAATCCCGACGAAAAGATCAATAAGCGATGATGCGAGGGATTGATCGGGGATTTGACGGGGGCGGATTAAGGGGGCAGCTGGTCCCATCCTTTGATTGTTGTGTCCCTTTTTCGCCGTCCGGCCAACCATTTGTCCCAATAAAAAGAGGCCGGGGGGAACAGATTTTTGGATTCCCTCCCGATCATTTTCATTGTGAATTGAATAAGAGAAATAAAGAGCAGCCTAAGCTGTTCCCGGGGAAAGGGGCACAGACCAATGGGTCTGAGGGTCCCGGGGAGGGGAATCCCGAAGTGGCGGAAGGTAAAGAAATGGATGGATAATAATATGCTGAATAAGCATATTATGGAAATGAATAAATGAGAGAAGAGTAATATGCCTAATAAGCATATTACGTAGGTAGGGAATAGTAGGCCTAATAAGTCTACTATGAAATGTGTATAAATGTATAATAAATGTATATTTATAGTATGACGAATAATCATACTATGTGTCGTATAGATTTATAGTATGACGGACAATCATACTATGTAGGACTTTCATTATTCCTATAGATATTTCCTATTATTCTATGGATTTTCCCCTCCCCAAAATCGTATGTTATTAACAGAAATGGACTAGAGGACCAATTCTAATGGTAATCTAATAGAGTACATTTTAATGAATATTTTGGGTAGAAATGAGTTTCCTTACTTTTAGCTATTCAGTTTTTTTACCAAGGGCCTGCCTGAAGCATCGATTTTGACCTATTGTCCAAAAATTAGATATTCAATAAGGTGACCAAAAAAGCCAGGAAAATTGAATTTTTTAATGATAAGCGACAAAATATAGCACATACTAATGAATAATAATGCTTTAGACATTTGAATAGGTCTCAAAGCTGAGATTCTGATTTTGAACCCCCAAAATGCACTAAATTTTAAGGGATTTTCGCGACTTCATATTACCCTTGATTGAATTTTCAAAAATTTTCTTTTTTTGCACCATAAAAGAAGGTCCTATAGACTATCTTTTTCTGCAGATTTTGATTTAAAATTATTGCGGAATAATTCATCTAGAGACCATAGAAAAATTATACTAAAATATCATTTTTAGGTATAATTATAAAAAATCATAATTTTTTTTAAAAAGTGATTAAATTTGATTTTCTTTGCAAAATTAAAGAGGACAAGTAGTTCTACAAAATAAAAAAAAGATCACGAAAATTGATAGCTAAATACCAAAGTTAAGAATTTTTTAAAATGGTTCATTTGGTATGCGACAGAACTTAGTTTCTACCCTAAGTATTTTATTGAACTTGATAATCCTAGTAACAATTAAATGAAAATAATTTAATTAAATGGTAAAATAAATAGATATAAAAAAATTATGGGATAAACCTTTTTCCTCATTCCAATCGATCTCAATCACATCTTCATAATGTAAAAATGCTTCAACAATGTTGAAATTATTTCTTTTAATGTCATCGCTAAAATCATATGCATTTTATATAAATTATTATTTTTTAATTTTTTATTTACATTTTGTGAGTGCACTGTTTGTATCTGCGTTTGAACATTTTCTCTGCCATATTTTTGGCCCTTTGTACTTCGCTGCCAATCCCTTGGAAATGTGCCAAATATCCGTTTTTGTTGCCTTCGTCCAGCAGTTTCTGCATCACTCCGATGCCGAATATTCCGGCTTTGTAGTTCAGTGCACAATCAAAATTTATGTAATGGTAACCATGGATCAGCTGGACCAACATATCCTCGTACAAATCTGTGTACAGAAAGTAATAAGATTTCCGATTAATATTAGTCTAGGTCAAAAGGAATACTAAAATCAAAACTAAGGATAACAACGAGCGACCCTTCCGGACAAACTTGTCAAAGACCCTTTTAAAAAGCTTTAAAATGTACTATTGTATAAATATGTTTCTTGGGAAGAGAGGGGATGAATTTCAATGTCATAGTTTGTTTTATAATCGTCCGTTATATATTTCAATTCTTGGGTAATTTGATCAGATCACTTATTTCTAAGGTCTTTCGAGAATTTCACAGCATGAAGTGCCGGTGGCAAAATTTAGGACAAAAAAAATTTTTTTGAGTAATGTCACAAAAAAACGAGACACAAGTCAAGTTTTCCTAGTAAAAGGTGGATATCCTGCCAATAGCAAAATTCATTCTATGTTTATAAAAAAAAAATTAATTTGGACCAATCGTTTGATCAATATAAAGCCAATTTGCGATATAAAATGACCAAAGTTAGGACGAAAAATAAAAATATTAAATATTTATCGGTTACTTGATGACTTTTCATGGTGATTTTAATTATTAGACCAATAATTTGTTCCCGAACTAAATATCATACCCATCAGTTTTGATCGATTTAATGGAAAAAACGATGGCCAAAAATAATTTAGTTTTCTTTTCAACAAAAAGAATCGATTTCTTGGCGCATTGCCAATTGGGAATGAATATCTTATTTTTAACCAAAAGCTTATTTGAGCATTTTCACCTTTATAAAATATTGGCTTTAAAATACTTCCTTTACCTCTATCGTATGCGCCATCACTGACTTCAATAATGGAATCGACTAGGGCACGGCGATCACCCACTCCAACAACAGCATCGAACACGTTACGGGCAAACTTTCTTGCAATTGCCAACAACACTCGTGGTGCCAATTTTAGTCGATTGAACTCGATAAAAGTCCGAAAGTTTGCTAAACAAAAAGGCATTCTTTTAAATAAATTTATCAATAAATTAAAAATTCAACGCAATAAATATATTGACCTGTAATATTAGAGTTCAAAATTTTGAGAAAACAAGTATCAGTACAATTAATCAGTATTCGAGGAGTACCAGTATACAGTACACAGTAGTAAAAACACTGGAAAACTACTTACATCTGGCACTGATTTTTTCTTCATCAATAGTATGGTGCATTTTACCAGTTTTTTTTACCAGTGCCAGTACTTTTTAATGCAACTAAATTTTGGGAAATGGTTGCGAAAAATCGAAAAAATACCTGCAAAAAAATGAATTATTTTTCAATTAATTGTTTTATATTATCTCAGAGATTTTCAAAATCAATGACATAAAAAATATGGAAAAAAGGAACATTTAAGATGGGGAAAATGAAAAAAAAAAGAAAATGTACTTTAAAAAGCAATCAATTTTGCCATATCGCAGTATACAAAATTTTAAACGGTAAAGACTTTACTATACTATATAAAAAGTATGTCGGCGGTCTGTATGACACTGGAGAAATTTTTAAATTGTTTTTTGTATTATTTCTTAAAAATGATAGATAAAAATAGAGATTTTGGCCAAAATTTTCCTACATTTTACCTTTCTTGGGGGTGCGAAAATTAGTACTGTATAATAAAAAAAAACCAATATCAGTATCAGCAAACAGTAGTCGAGGAGTTCCAGTACAAGTACTTATTAGTAGTAAAAATACTGCAAAACTAATGTACTGTTTGAACTCTATGAAATACAGGTATTTATTTGTTTTTACCTTTTCTTTCATTGATTATTTCCCATTCATCATTGCTGTTCCATTCGATGACTATTCCGTTAAATTCAGTACCGTTATTTTCAAAATGAGAGACAATTTTTACAGAGAAAATCCTGCAAATATTTAAATAATAAATTTAATTTTTATAGTAAATAGAAGAGAAAATCATTCGCTTCATAAATTTGATGGTTCAATGCGTTTCTCCGGCGCCCAATTTTTATTCTTACCTTCCATTTTCTCTATCAGTATCTTGACGATCCATACAATTGTATGCTTCTATCAGGATTTTCAGTTTTTCTCGGTTGTCTCTCTCGTTTCCCCTTCAATTGGTATTCCTTCCAGCATCGATTCACATTTTATGGAAAATGAAAAAATTTGCTCAAAAAATTCCCAAAAATTATTTTTCGCAAAAAATTCTTCCATTTTTCTTTTAAGTCCTTGCTTTTCCGAAAATGCATTCAAAAATTCGAAGAAAAGATTAGCCTCTGAATATATAATAAAATAAAAAATAAAGATTTATTGAAATAAAAATTATAAGTATTAATTAATGATATAATAAAATATAAAAAATTAATTGATTGAGAGCCCCAAATAAAGTTTATTTTTATCATTTTAAAACAAATGATTTTTGAACGAACCAAAAAATCAATTGTTGAATGGGGGTCCGGTGATTAGCCCTCAGGAATGAAGCTCACCAACAAAGCATTTTTTCTTCAAAATTTTTTTGAAACTTGCTAGGCCGAAAATATAAAATTAAATAAATGCAGAATTTTACACTAATTTTTAGTTCTTTAGTTTTTCGAAATTTCCTTAAAAAATTAGGAAATTTTCAAAAAACACGGTTTTTCGCATTTTTCGAAAAAATCAAAGCTGCTTGACCCATATTAGACCCCAACATTCTAACAATATTGTCATTTGGGGGCTAATGGCCTGTAGCCATTTAACACTTCTGATATTACATAAATTTGGTCCAAAAAGACATATACCATCGTAGTCTCTGCATCTGTTCGCCCCTTCCATTCCGATATCAATAATCTGCGAAAATGTAAATGAATGAATCTTGCCGATAAAATTCTTTAGTGCGAATTGTCCGACAAATTGACTTTCTTCATTTTCCGGGCTATTTTTGGCATTTTTGTAAATTTCGGCCATCCAAAGATTCGAGACGATATCCTGCCTGATCGGATATTTGTTGGTATCCGGACCGATCGGAATTCGCAAAAGATCCGACAGAATTTCATTGAATTTTGCATCGGCATAAATATTTCCGAAAAATAAATTTATTACAAAAATAATCAGAAATACTAGTTTAGACGACATGTTTTCTAAAAGATTTGAAAGGGGATTTTTGTTTTGTCTGATACTAATTGAATGCCTATTTATATTTATATTCAGCACAAATGAAACCCATTAAGGTTGGATTTGGTAAGCTTACATTCATTAGAGCGAACTGGGTACTTACATGGATACACATATTATAGATTCAAAAAAATTCATTAAAAAGTGAAAAACAATGTAAAGAAGAAAATGCCGAATGACTGGAAAAAAGTAAACATTTATTATGTCATTGGATATAATTACTGAACCAGTTCATTAAATAGATGTAATAAACCTTACAGATGTTAGTAATAGAGGTGACAGAAATTATTAGAATTTTTCTACCTTTTCATTAACATTTTTCCCGAAAAATAAATTTATTACCAAATAAATATTTTTCAAAAGATTTTTCCAAATGAAGTTGGAAGTGAATTGGAATTTTTGAACTTTTGAAAGGTGTGAAATAATTTAAATTAGATCTGATATTATATTCTTCAAATTAAGATTCAATTTATATTTGAAAAATATATATTTCATAAAAGGATACCGAAAAAACGAAAATAAAAAGAAAACCCGAATAATCTCCGATGATGTTATTTGATAAATTAATTACAAAATTATATTAATAGTAAATAGTCTTAAATTTAAGAAAATATCTTATTAACCATTCAATTTATAAGGAAAAAACATGATATTGTGTAAGGAACAAAATTCCAACAGATTTTTTGCATTAAATGGGATGATTTTTGAGGCTGAACCTTCAGCTTTATCACATGCGCATGTGATTTATTATTATTATATAATAGATTTGTTAGCAATTTGTTAGTTAATTAGTTTCTTCTGCTGATGGTAAATGGCACACCCTAAATTTCTTTCTCCATCAAATCTTTTTTGTACCCTGATTTCCTGGGGGAGGAATAAATGAATATTTATTCTAATTTATTATATGTATTGATTATTCATTTATACAATAAGTAATTTTAAAAAATTAAATACCATAATATCGATGTATAATTGTTTTTTGGTAGTTGAAATTGTTATTTGCAAAATCCGTGTATAATAATAAAATAATGAGAGCATTATTGAGATTTATGCTCGTAAATTTCCCGAAAAAATTGTTACGAGGACGGATTATCTGTAAGTATCATTTCCTTTTGTTTTTTTTTCATTTCATTAGGGATAAAAAATTACTAATAATAATAAGTAAATAAATTATCAAAATAATAAAAAAAGTAAATAAAAATAATTTTTATAAGTTACTTTATTATATATTTTATAAGTAAAGTAAATAATTTTCTATCATACACTTAAAAAATTATAATTTTTGGAAAAGGGTATGGGAGATTTTCACGTTTGCTTAAAAGAGTAATCTTTTTTAGAAACCAAAAATGACCAATAAAACCAAATTTTTACCATTTTTGAATTACTCCTTTTAGCTTTTACATAATTATGAACAGCAACTTTCTTATCAAATGAAGACCTATCCGGTGCTATGTCGTTAGGCCACAAGGGCCAAAATGGCCGTTAGGCCACTTGCGCCAAATAAATTTATGAAAGACTCAAAAAAATTAATAAGAAATTCTGAGAACAATTATTTTAAAATCAAATACAATTAAAGATTTTTTAAAAATTTTCCGTTTTAAAAGCCAGTTACATTTAAGCTTGCAAGCCCGACCTAGATTTTTGGATCTATATCTCGGTATTTTTCTAGATTCGGATCCAGAATTCGAATTTATTAACTGAAAGCTTAATTTTTGATATTTAGTATTGTTGGAATTTTTTAATTTTTTAATTAAAATGTATCATTCAAAATTTTTATCATTCAACGCCCACTTGGCCCTTGTGGACTAACGACTCAGCACGGACCTATTCCATTTCTCGAAGATTTAAAGATAAATTATCATTTACTTTGTCTTAGTTTTATTCAAATAAATAGAAATAATTTATTAGGAGTTTATAAAATGAATTTTTACTCATATTTTTTCGATCTTTTGGACGAAAAAGGCCAAATTAAAAATAGACTTGCCAAATAAATCTAATAGTTCACTCAATTTTAATGTTTTCTATAAATAAAAGCTCCTCACCCTCGTGTGTTTGCTTAATGTAATCGTATGGTCCCATTCTTATCAGCCTCTCAATTCAATCTCTTGGAACAAAATGTTCAGGGGCATTCATTGCTATTGATGAATCAATTTAGAGAGACCAAAATTCATTTTTTAGATCGATAAAAATTACCTTAAAAAGGAGTCAAAATTCATTTTTTACTTTTATATTATAATGCATTTTATTTTTTCAATTAATTGCTTATAAAATATGAATTCACCAATTATTGGCTTCTTTGGATTCTTTCAAAATTTATGTTTAATTTATAAAATTTATCTTTCCCCTATTTATAGTGAAAAGATTGATTAATTATTTTTTAATATTTTTTAAAAATCTAATTGGCTATAAGCATTCTTTAGCTAGGTTTATGTTTTTTCCATATTCCTTTTTCAATGGATCTCCCAAAAGTCACTGAAAACAGCCATGGGATTGGGAAGTTTGTGGCAGGATTCTTCATCGTGTCCCAACTACTTGGAGGAGGCATCGTGGCACTGCCCACGGCAATAAATCGGGCTGGTAATAAATGTTTTACTTGTATGACCAATTAATTCATTTTCGAAAAATCCCATCTTTAGTTAGCCAAAAAGTATTAATTTTTACGCTAAGAATTATACGTTGAAAAATGTGAAATGTCTCCAAAATATAATCTATAATTCATCTTTAAAAATTTAATGCATAAAACTTTCAATGAATGTTTGTTATTAATTAAGAAAATTTAAAAAGAATCTAAATAAAGTACACATATTTTAGGTCTATGGACCGGATTATTCCTGAACGTATTGTTGACATGTAATCTTTAAATTATTAATTTATTTAATAAATTTAAAAAAATATTTTATAATAAGTAATGGCTGCTTCGACATCCATCATGCTGGGCAAGTGTTGGGTGCTCTTACAGCGAAGATGGCCCTCGGAATATCGCGACAAACATTGCTATGAACCGTACCCGGAAATGTGCGAACGGGCATTGGGCCCAACATTCAGGTAAAATCACAGAATAAATTGTAACAAAATACTCATTTAAAGTGTATGAGCCAATATTCGCATTGAAATATTTCGAATTTATTAAATTCATAAAAAATTATCTCTATGCTATTAAGTTCTTTTTTGATATGTTAATATAACAATAAATAATTAGAAGTTTAGTGAATTGAAAATTAAATAAAAAAAATGAAGGCCACTTGAGGACATTCTAAATCTTTTTTAAATCTAATCTTTTGCTGGATTTCCATTAAGACTTTTAATTTAAAACTTATGCATAGTTTTTTATTTTAGTTTTAAAGGCGTTTAATTTACCAAAATAACATTTTCAACTTCCACTTATCGTCCTAAAATCATTGTTTTATTATAATTTAATTTAATTTTCCTGAAGGCTTGAAACCACCTATCTAGTACCCAAAATTTTCATTTTTCAGACGAATCGCCAACTTTTTCGTCCAAGTCAGCCTCTTCGCCATCGCCGTCGTGTTTTTGCTGTTGTCCTCCAAAAACATTCACCATTTTCTCAATGTTTTTGTTGGCGCTGACATTAGTTTTTGCCTGCTGATCCTTGCTCTGGGTCTATTTCTCTTCCCCGCAACATTGCTTCGATCTCCCGAGGATTTTGGGTAAATATTATGATTTTTACAAACTTGATTGATTTATTGTTGTAAAGGCTGAATGTGTTTTTTTCTAACCTCTAAATATTCTATTAAAAAATGAGTTTTTGGTCCTTATTTTATTTTTTTCATTTTTTGGATGTCTTTTACATTTTTGGTAATGTTTAGCATGTAGGAAATGATTCGTTTATTTTCTCAATAATAACCTCAAAAGTTTAGCACCTTTTTATCGAAAATAATTATTTTTTTACTTTTATTTAGTTTATAGACTAGGCCCGAAAAAGCTAATATGGCTTAATATGTTGGCCACTACCTTACAATAACCGTACCCTCTGGTTTTCGGCTTGGTCACTTCTTCAGCACCCGGTTATCGGTTTCAGTTTAAAGACCCCCCGATTATTCGGTTGGGTACGTTTCGGTTACCGATGTGACACCCTTAATTCTTACTAGCTATGCACATTGTTGTTCAAAATCAACAAACCATCTTGATAATATTTGTATTTTTTCACCTTTTGCAGTTGGATCGCCATCACCGCCTCATTCACCACCTCGGTGGCCACCGTGTTGATCTGCATCGGAATGGTGCTGGATTGGTCCAGTTGTGAACCCCCGACACGCCATGAAATCCCCTCAAATCCGACGAATTACTTCCTGGCCCTGGGCACATTTTTATTCGCTTATGGAGGACATTCTGGTGAAAATTATTTTCAAAATAAATGGCTGAGGATAATTCCGTTATTATGACAAAAGCTCAATTTTTTGCATTTTTATAACAATGAATAACTTATGCAACTATTTTTTAATATTAGTCTTTGTTATGATAAATGCTTTTACAAAAAATATTTGGAAGTTTCTCGATTAGAACTCGAATAATTTCACTAGCAGGATAACTCCTTTTTATTGCAATGTTTTAAATGATTATCTGAATATTTTATCAATTTAAAACGATATTTATAGGATTTCCAACCACCCAACACGATATGAAGAGGCCTGAAGAATTCACAAAATCGTCGATTTTTGCATTTTCAAGTAACAATTTGATAAGCATAGCAATTTAAATTAAATATTTTTTATTATTTCAGTTTTGGGCTCCCTGTACCTTCCGGTCTGTGTGCTTGGCTACTTCGTCTATGGGAACAGTTTGCGCGAGTCGGTCATCAACTCAATCCAACACACTTCCATACAATTGGTAAAAAATAAATAAATAAATCAAAATATTTTTTTATTATTTAGCTGTCCAATCTTTTGATCACTGGTCATGCCATTTTCAGCGTGATCATTGTACTTAACCCGGTGAATCAAGCGGCGGAGAAATTGTGCAATGTACCGCCAAGTATAAATTAATAAAATAATAATTATAATTCTTATTATATTTTTATTTTTATGAAAAACACTTTAGAAAGAATAGCATTTTTTCAAATGGGAATCTTCAACTCTAAATATCAAAAATAAGTAATTAAATTTATGTATGTATTTTTGTTTATATTCTTGAACTTGAAATTTTTAACTTCAAAATGAGTGCTGATAATTTTTGCTGATTTTCTATTATAAAATTCTCGTTTTGTTGTTTTTTGTTGTTAAATTTAACAAAATCACTTTAGAATTTGGTCTTCAAAGAGTGCTGATCCGAGGGTGTATTTTTGTTTTAGCCATTTTTGTGGCCGAATCTGTGCCCAAATTTGGCCCATTGCTGGATTTATGTGGCGGCTTCACCCAATCTTCGATGGCACTGATTTTCCCGCCAATTTGTTATTTATTTTTGAATGCCGCTGAACGGTAATAAAAATGCATTAAAAATGAAAAATAATAAAAATATTTTTTGATTGAATCAATAAAAAAATATTCTAATCTAACTGGAGTAAATGTTCGTTAAATTTCAATTTTATTTGTATTTATATATTTTTTTATTTTTAGGAAATCGGATATTGAGAAACGAAAAGCAGAAATAATCAAGGAGTACAACATAAAATCGGAAAACAAATTCGACCTTACATTTGTCGAAGAAGGAAAGGAACAATGTGCAACAATTTCGGAGTAATTAAATTTATTTGATTTAATCAAATTGTTAATAATAAAAAATTACCGAATTCACTTTTTCGTTGGAGTACCGTAAAACCTACCTATATTATAACTCCCGGGGGTTATA
>LDKF01000340.1:63828-77098 GCA_001026735.1 Rotylenchulus reniformis | reverse complement strand
TACAGTGAAGTTTTTAAACTTTAAGAAAAAATTGATGATTTTCTTAAAGAAAGGGGCCCAAATGTTCAAAAAAATTTCTCCGGCGGCCTTTATCAGGCCGCAGGCACCTTCTAACCAGTGAAATTTTTACAAAAAATGAGTAAATTTCTTAAGAAAATGGCACACTTTTCAACAGTTTTGATGCTCAATTGCTGCTGGAATATCTTGCCCGTTTTTTTGCCGAAATGAGCAAATGCTACAATTTAGGGATTTTTTAAAGTAAAATTTTTTTTTTCGTTTAAAATTATCTATTACATGCAAAAAACCAGAAATGGGTCAAAATTTTTCAAAATTTTCCAAAATTTCAAAAAAAAATTCAAAAATTTTCAAAAGAGCTAAAAACCGAAAAAACCGAAACCGAAAACCGGGGTCCCCAAAACCGGTCAAACCGAAAACCGGGGGTACCGGTTTTAAACCGGTCCTGCACAACCCTAGTTCTAACCGATATCGCATTTCTACTGTATCACATCGGCGAGTTGAACATTTGCAAAACATGGGGTTCAAATAGTTTGCAAAACCAAGAATCAATTATTCACGCCGTTTGTTTGGGGGAGGGTTATTCCATCCGAACATGGTCAAAACAAACTAAGGGAGGGGCAAATCAAAACAAACTAAGGGAGGGGCAAAACGTTAGGCCGCCGGTGGGACTCGAACCCACATTCCTCCTGTCCGGGGAGAGCTTTCAACCATTAAGCTACAGCAGCACGCTTTGCCCTCCGCTTATGGATGCTTTTCATGGGGTGGGAATCACTCTCGGGAGGCATTTCCTCTTCTCCCTTACAACAACATCCAAACATCCAATCAGAACAACATCGAAACATCAATAAAAAATGTTCATATGTTTTTTGACTATTTTCGGATGGAACAAATGAAACTTTAGACTGGCAAGCGAAAGTTTTGGCTAGTTGGGTTTGATTTCATCCCCATTTTACACCCATGTGTAGCAATGTTCAGATTTCAGATTCGGGTTCGATCTTGGCTAGCCGAATTTGAATTTGGCGAAACTTTAATATCTACGAAAATATATATAAATATCATTTTCTGACCATAAGAAGGAAGTGCCGTTGCCACTGTAACACTGTTGATTTTGACCACAGAAATTTCCAAGGTATTTGTTTGTTCCAAATGTGCCAGGTTTAGAAAAATCTATACAAAAAAATAAAATATATAAAAAATGATTGAACTCAATTAAAAAGGATACATAAAGGAACCTAACTTTCGGATCGAATTTTTTGGTAATATACTTGCTAAGAATGCTAAGGAAACTAATTTTTCGATCAAGTTTTTGGCGAAAATTCGGAAAAGGAGAGTTATACAATTATCTTTAAAGAATTTCAAGTTTGTCTGGTGATTTTAGTGGGGAAATTGCCAATTTAATGGCACATTGCATCAACTTAAAAGTTCAAGATTATTTACATGGTCATATTGTTCTGTTGATCCATCTTTATTTGTGCTGCGAATGGTGAAATTGAACTCATTGTCAAGGCAGCTTCGCAGATCGGCCAGATCGATCTGGACTTGCCGCTGTCCGACAGGTTGTGTTCCGGCACCAATTTCATGATTCCATTCCCATGGTTGATTGTTGATGATATGCGATTTCCAGCAAACCACATTCACTTCGTAAGAGTCGATGGGTGGCGAAATGCGAACCCTGATCACTTCACCATTTGCCACGAAAGCAAAAAGAATGGCACTCAATGGTAAGATGATGATGAATAATTCCATGGAAAATAGAGCTGTAAAATAGTGTGAGAGAGAATAAAGGAGAAGAGGAAATGCTTCCCTCAAATTTTTTTTCGCAATTTTTTCTCAAGCCTTGTATCACGGTCTCGAGTCTCGGGTTCAAATCTCGGTCTCGGAGTCAAATCTCGGTCTCGAATCTCGAGTCTCGGGTGAATTTTGGTCTCAAAAAAAATAAAAAAATAAAAATAAAAAAAGAGTGGAAGGACAAGCTTAATGGTGAAAGCTCTCATCGGAGAGGCGAAATGTGGGCTCAAGTCCCACCAGTGAGAGGGCATCATAAAGTTTTGCCTTTGCCCATCATTTACTCTAGATACGAAGAAGATTGCATCCCAATCTGTCTTTATTAGGTATATAAAATTTATATTTGTAATATCCCTTTAAGTAAACCCTGTAAAAAATTGGTCCAAAACAAAATACTCTACAATTAAAGTTCAGAGAATGAAATTCCTCTCATCGGGGATGCTTTATTTCGCCTACAAAAATTTCGCCTACACGTCTAGAAAAATAACTTCTAGGCGCCGGCGCCTAGAACTAAGTTTGGAACTAGGTTGCGGCTTCTAGCTAATATTATTCGGTTATCTATTTTTGTGCTCCGGCGCCTAGAAGTTAGTTTTCTAGATGTATAGGCGAAATTTTTTTTAGGCACAATAAAGGTTAAGCATCTCATCAGCTTGGTTCTTTTGGTACGGATTTTGGGGAAGTTGGAGAAGTGGTGCCTGAATTGGCATTTTATATGGGGTCTTTCTCACAGTGGTGGTAAAAAAATTTTCTAAAAAATTTGAAATCACATTTTTTGACGACAACTAATCAGTATCTGACATCAAATATGATATAATATCAGGTAAAAATCAAGAAATTTGGCGAAAAACATATACTTGAAAATTTTGGAAATTTCACTTGACAATAGATCAAATCCGGATTCAGCATCAAAAACTGCGAGGAGTCAGAGAAAAAAAATGGTATAATTTGGTAGTGGTGAAGGAATGGTCTACGTTTTAAATTTAAATTTATGAATAAATGTAAATCATAGAATTATTTATATACTGGTGATCCCAAAGATGAAAAATAACATAAAAAATCAAAAAAATGCATATTACATAAGTAATTATAGCATGTCATATAGAGGAGTGGCGACCGAGAATATTGCATTATGAACATGAATGTATGTTATACCTAATTTATGCAGATGATCGTGAAATTATGAACATGTTAATTCTTTAATATTTTTAATTAAAAAAAATAAAAATTTATAAAATATTTAATGGAAATAATTTAGGCAAATATAGAATGGGAATGGATTGATGACATTTCCTTGTTCATGAAGTTTTAGTAAAATGATATTTCTGATGTAAAGATAGCCAAAAGCGAACCGAACAATTTTTAATGAATAATTATACCATTTTTTCATTTAGATAAATATTGAATAAAATTGCCAAAAATGCAAAAGTTGCTTTAAAAATATAAATAAAAATTAAAAAATTCTATATGCGAAATAGAAATTGGATTATCACCTTTTGAATATTTCGGGATTTTCTAAGGATTTTATTAAAGCATTTTCTAAATTTTGATCGTGTATGAAACGCTAGATTCTGAATCAGACAAATATGTACATGCTGAATCATTCCGCAAAATGTATCAAAAAGGATTTTTAGTGAAAAATTAGTACTAAACTACATTATGAAAATTAAATAAAAATAAAGAATATATTTTGATTCCTATCTAATTTATTTTCCCGATTAGTCCTTATTATATCTTCCTTAACTTAATTTTTTTTTGTGAATTTTACATCTTACGATCTAGCTTATGTTACTGTAAAAGAGACCTAATTTTTTCAATCGCCTTTTTGGTTCTTTCCTTCATATAATTTAATTTTGGTCTACCTATATTACATATCATTAAAAAAATAGAAATTATATATTTCTTATTTTAATTTAATTTGCATAAGAAATTTAGCACCACTTTTGCATTAAAAAAGCAATTTTGATACTTATTCGGAATGATCTAGCACCAAATATATATTTGTTTGGATTTCAAAAATTTTATTTATTACATCTTCTTTAATAGATGAAGCAACAAATCACCTCAAAAAGTTACCCTGATTTAATTATCCTACTCTATTGTTGTTTACAGTAATCCCTCTTAATTGTGATTACATCATGTCTGAATCTGAAAAAAGAGTATGATTGATCTTGCGAGTAGCGATGCTATTTCTAAGAATCCGAATTGGGATTGGGCACAAAGTATGTTTCCACAATATATCGAAACTCCTTCTGGGCCTTGGCCAAAGAGTAATACTTGGCTGGGTCTTCAAACATGATCCGTCCCTGGCCATCGACCAGTTGGAAGGCCAGCTCCCGGATGATGGCCTCCACGGTGTAGTCGGGGTGCCAGCCCCTGCTCGACAGCAACTCCATGCACGCCGCACCGGCCTCCAAAATATGCCCTGAGCAGTCAGAAATGTGTTTACCGGTGCTTAAGAAAGTGATGCCACATTGGCCAATTAAAAAAAATAAATATTTTTGAAGACTACTAGGCCAAAAGTATAAAGGCAAAGTTATACAGAATTTTAAGCTCTATCTACTGGTTTTTTTAATTTTTTCTAAAATTCGAATTTTTCATAAAAACCTTATTTTTTCTATATATATTTGAAATGAATTTCGAAAAACGATATAAAATATTCTGCAAAATTTTGTTTTATTCATTGGCCTAGCAGGCTTTAAAAATATGTAATATTTTTATTGACCAACTTTTTGTCATTTAAAAAATGATAAATTATAAAAAGGGTTTGGAAATTCTTAGTTTACAAATTATCCAATGCGATAATTCGTAAACTGAGAACTTCCAAGCTCTGTATCCCAGCTTATGGGCAATTAAAGGAAATTTTTTCTAATTCTCTTAATATCTTTCTTTAAAATGGGCAGCAAGTTCAGGTGGTTTTTTAATAAAATAAAACAAAAATTACTTTTGAAGGGGCTCCTTATTTTTATTGGTATGAAAACTTACCATCATATATTACCGGTGACACGAGACGAACAAATGGCGGTTTGGCGCTCAAATTTTTAAAAAATTGATATTTATTAGGGCTCGGATTTTGGACCATGAAAACTCCAAAAATGATCGCCTTATTAGATCACATAAAAGTCGAAAAAATTGGTCGTTTGAAATTATTCCTATTTTTGCGGGAATAAAATTTTTGAGATTTTTTTTGGAATTTTATGAATTTTAGGAAAAATATAATTGTATTTTTGCTATGTATAGGAATTTCAAGTCCCTACTGATCTAATCGCATTTTTTCTCACGGATAACTCTCGGGGAAATCGAAATGGAACAGCAAATGGTCCTGTTGATATTCCTTGGCCATTGTATGCATATCCGCGGCCAAATCACTGTCCTGATCGAGTGCCTGGAAAAATTGAAAAATCTCTATAAATTATACAGACTCACCTAGGTATTTATTAAGTGATGATGAGTCATTTCTTAAAAGTATCAAAATGGTCTCTAAATGCATATGCAGAAAATTTCCTTTTTTCCTGGTTATATGCTTAAAATTTTTCGAATTTCTTTAAAATTTTTGCAAGGTTCAAAATTTTATGATCTCAATACTTTAAGGAAATACAAACAATTTATACAGAAATCTTTCCCTTTTAAAATTTTGGTTTCATATGCTAAAAAAAGTTTTCTGGAAATTCTCTAAATTTTGCCAGATTTTTTAATTTTAAGGATATTCTCGAAAAATTTTAATCAAAAAATACGTTATAATTTGCCGCATACCTAAATATTTAGAAAAAAAAACATTGAAAAAAACACTTATCAATGTCATGTACCAGCAGTCGGCGGACACGTATAATGAAGTATAATGAAGTCACGTATTAAAAACACGTGAAAGGTAGAGAACACATCACGTACTTTATGAAATTCGTGTATGTACTACGGTACTTGTTTGAACTCTAATTTAGAGTCCATTTTGATACTTTTTAAGCTTCGCCCTTTTTTGATAGTTTTTAAAAATTGTAGTATAGGTATTTACATAATTGAGGCTTTTATAAATGAAATTTTACCGCCATTTTTAGCTTTACATTCCATTTGCAGATATTCGATTCTCTCAGTTCGACGTTGAATTGATCGAAAGAACGTAAATAATTTTAAAAAAAAACAGGAAAAAAGATTATTTATTAGATTTTTAATTGGATTGATAGAGAAATAAAAGAAATTTCGCCCATCCCTGGTGCACATCATTCTCCCCCCCCCGCGGCAAGAAAAATGATTATAACTTTTTCCAAATAAAACTTAGAGAACTGAGTTTGGTGTCAAAAGATAGCCCCAAATGTCTGCTATAAATTTTACAAGAACAACTTTCCGATTTAGCCCAGTAGAAAAAAAGTTATGGCAAGTTGAACCTTAAATCGTGACTTGGGTCAAAGATTTAGCTATAACTTTTTCCTATTTGGTCAAATCGAATAAGCTTTTTGCAAGTTTATAGCAGACATTCAGAACTATCTTTTGGCATAAAATTCGCTTCTTCAGGTTTTCCCTGGAAAAAAGTTATTCATTTTTCTGCTGCGGGGGGAAACAAACGGGGGGGGGATGAAATGATCTATTCTCGTTGTTTGTCTTATCCAAGACAGGAAAATGAATTTTTAAGGCATTTTTCTAAGAGAAAATGAACTTTTTTGTGTGCATTTTCAACCAAAAAATAAAAATTTCTCGATTTCTTGGTCTCGACTCCCGGTTCTCGGGTCTCGTGAAAATTTGACTCTCGACCAGCACTACACCCCGTTACTCTTCTAACCGACCAACCTTCTTGTCCACTTTTCTGTATTTGTCGAAACTCCTTTTGCAACTTTCTGGCACCCGTCAGTGAGCTTATTAATTCGGCTTCCGTGCCAATTTCCACCAATGCCGAACTTGACTCGGCCTGCTGATGGTGCTGCTGGTCTTTTACCGTGCATTTCGACAGCATTTCGTCCCCTAAGGGCCAATTCGGCGTTAATAATGCGAACAATGATAATAATAGCATCGTCAAATTATTACGCATAGGTAGTAGATACGGTGCTATGGCGTTTTAAAAAAAGGATCAAAATCAATATGTCCTCTAAAAACTTTTTGGTTAGACTTGTTAGACCATATTTATAAAGGCTAAAGTTGTGCAGAATTTTATGCTCTATCTGCTGGTATAAATTTTTTTTCGAATTTCGAACAAAAATGTCGAAAAAAAATCGAAAAAACCGTATTTTTCTATATTTTTGACTTTTTTCGACATTTTTGTTCGAAATTCGATAAAAAAAATTATACCAGCAGATAGAGCATAAAATTCTGCACAACTTTGCCTTTTATACATTTGGTCTAACAGGTCTAACAAAAAAGTTTTTAGAGAACATATTGAGTTTTGATCCTTTTTTTTAAACGCCCATTATGATACTTTTTTTAAAACGACCCGGCACCGTAGATACATTAATCAAACTGCAAAGTAATTATCCATAGAGGTTGGTCGGGCCTAATTTTGTCCGGGCTGAGCCTACCTGCTGGACATTTCTGATCCAGCATTTTCTGACCCCAGCCCAGAAATAAATAGGGGACATTTTCTGACCTCAGCCCAGAAATGGAAACTAAAATACTGTATTTCCTGTATTAAGACACCTCCCTGCAATTACTCCCCTCCCTGTAAATACCCTCCCTCTGATTTGGAACTTTCGTCAGTGTAAGATTTTTTCAAATGAATTCATCTTAAATGTTATGAAATTTATTTAATTACAATGAAAGCCAATATTCCGAAATCTTTTAAATATTTGTTGATAATTGAAATGTAATTGCAATATTTTTTTACTGATGAAGAGATGAAGCTAATATATGTTAGAAAACACAAAGAAAACTCGTCCAAATCACCAATGATTTGAATTTATTTTCTATGCAAAATCACTTTTATTCAGAGCTATTTTCATGGGATTATTTCACCTTTTTATGTATAATGCATGTGTTTTATTATTAATACATTATACTGATTTTTTCCAGATAATCGACTAAATCATAGAGACATTTTTCATTTTTTTTATTATTTTTCAATATTTTGCTGCAATCTTATGAATTGCACTAATATTAATAACATAAATAAATAAATAAATAATCCAAATCTTCTTTTTTGATTATTTCCCAAAATGATTCTGTATGGTGGATTTAAAATAATCCTGCGCAGCATCCAAATTGTATCTCTTTTTTGTTGATTTGCCAAAGTCGATGCGACCCTCGCCATCCACAAGATGGATTGCCAATTCCCGGATGATCACTTCGATGGTGTAGTTGGGCTTGAAGTTATTTGCCAACCCTTTTTCGTCAGCAACACCATGCACACGGCGCCATTGTACATCACGTGTCCTTGAATGAGTCAGAAACTTTCGTCAGTGAAAAAGTTGTTGTTCAACCTCTTTGTACAATGTTTAGGAGGACAAGGAGAAATGAATTGGCGATAATAAAACTGGCGAAGTTGGCGGCCAATTTTTTGATTGATGGCCTTTTAAGTTGTTCAGATTTTCTTGAAAATTTTTATAATTTTTCATAATAAAAAAACATTTTCCCATTTATTAAAAAAAATCTAAAAAAAATCCAAGAGTGAAAAGGCCAAAAAATCAGTTTTAAATTTTAAAAAAATCTAATTTACTTTTGGCCTAACTTGGTTTTAACCAAGTTTTAGACTTGTTGGCCAGCAGATTGAAGATTTAATAACAATATTTGAAGCTTTATTGTAATAATAATAATAATATATTAATAATAAATAATAATATTTACATACCATCCTTGACCACCGGCCAAACTAAGCGGACAAAGGGCGGCTCCGCACTCAAAAAATATAAGGAGTTTATGCATAATAATAATAAAATACCAAGATGATCATGACCAAATGATCATATTTTTAAGTCTTAAACCAATATTCTGTCTAAAACTACCTCTGACATCAGAGTTCATAAAACAATGCACCATAGCAATGGGAAAAATCTTTCTCAATTTTTTTAAAACCACCTTTGGTCAAATTTGGTTTTCCAGGAAGATTCGAAGTCCTGATTTTTTACAAAACCCAGTGCCATGAAAAAATTTTCAGAAAATTTAAGGCCTATCAAACTTTCAAAACATTTTTCCCTGGAAGTATGAACAAAACAACAAGAATGAAACACCGGAAAGTGCGGAATTCGGTCTTTTGTGAGCCCGCTGTTCTGTAAGTAACGCAGCAGAGACACATATGCTATTTTTCTCTGCGCAGTGTTCTCTCGCATTTTTTTTTCTCTGTCTTATTGGAACTTGGAATTTTCCCCACTATAGGGTCGAGGTCGAACGAAAATTCTTATATGATGATGAATACGTATTCTTACGGGTATTGTTCAGTGAAGTCAAAATGGAAAAGCAAATTGTGCTTTTTGAACAGGTTGGCGAATCTGAGCTTACGCATATCTTTGGCCAAACCGCTGTCTTGGTCTAATGCCTAAAAATAGAACAAATTTATAGTATGGTCGCTAGAGCAAGGCCGATTTAAATCCAGTTTTAATAATATATTAATAATAATAATATATTAATAATAAATAATAATATTTACATACCATCCTTGACCACCGGCCAAACTAAGCGGACAAAGGGCGGCTCCGCACTCAAAAAATATAAGGAGTTTATGCATAATAAAATACCAAGATGATCATGACCAAAAGATCATATTTTTAAGTCTTAAATCAATATTCCGTCTAAAACTACCTCTGACATCAGAGTTCATAAAACAATGCACCATAGCAATGGGAAAAAATCTTTCTTAATTTTTTAAATCCACATTTGGTCAAATTTAGTTTTCCAGGAAGATTTGAAGTCCTGATTTTTTTACAAAACCCAGTGCCTATGAAAAAATTTTCAGAAAAAATTAAGGTTTGTCAATCTTTCAAAACGATTGTTCCCCTGGAAGTATGAACAAAACACCAAGAATGAAACACCGGAAAGTGCGGAATTCGGTCTTTCGCGAGCCCGCTGTTCTGTAGTAACTCAGCAGAGACACCACATACCTATGCTATTTTTCTCTGCGCAGTGTTCTCCAAATGGACATATACTAAAATTGGAACAATACAGAGAAGATTAGCATGGCCCCTGCGCAAGGATGACACGCAAATTCGTGAAGCGTTCCAAATTTTTTTGTCGGCGGCGTGGTGTAGTGGTCTATCACACGGGACCGCTAAATCCCGGGACGTGGGTTCGAATCCCACCGCCGTGCAGACATATACTCATGCCGTGCGGGGCTTGTTATACCGCTCGCTCCAAGTAGCCATTAGCCGAGCGGTGATGCAGAGCAAATGGTGAAAAAGGGTTCCCGGCATCCTAACGGGCACTAACTACCATCCCTAACACCGGAACCAGCAGCAACTGCGCCCACTTGGGTCAGTGCTCTTCCCTCCCCCACACACCACTGAGAAGTGGATGTAAAAAAAAAAAAAANGGGGGGCGCAAATGACTGGGGCGCAAATGTCGGGGGCGCAAATGTCGGGTAACCGAAAATTTCACCCACCCACGACAACAATGCTTTATAGTGAGGAATTGGATTCAATTTCAACATAAAAAAGAAGGTGAAAAATGCGAGAGAACACAGCGGATAGAGCAAAAGAGCTATATGTATGGCGCGTTACTACAGAACAGCGGATCACGAAAGATCGAATTCCGCACTTTCTGGTGTTTCGGTGTTGGTTCTTTTGCATTTTTTCGTTTCAGTAATTTTTATTTTGAATATTTCAAAATGACTTTAGGGAAGGGTTGCCAACTCATTGATGTCTGAAAAAAAGACATCATGCATAAAATTAAAGCTTTTGTGGTCAAAAAAAAGAAGCCCTTTAAAATAAAATAAAACTCTTATTAATAAAAATAATAAAATAAAACTCGTAGTAAATAATAAAATAATATTCGTAGTCAAGTAAATTAATATCATCAAATTGTAACATTTCAGAAACAACGATTTGTTCCAACAATTTTCGATTTCTGGAAATTTTATTTTGTATTCTCTGATTTTTTGAGGTTACATCTGTCCCTACAGGGACCGCCGGTAAAATTTTTGTTAAGAAAATTGATCATTTGTTGAATAAAATTTTCCAAAATCTAACAAATATGTAAAGGATAAAAAAGGACTTTTGGCGGGATCAAGACAACTCGACCCCTTGACAACTCGACCCCTGACTGATTCCAAGCGTGATAACTCGGCTTTAACATAACCAAGAAAAATGTTCTTGGAGTCAAAAGAAAAAAACAAATTAGCTACAAAATGAGTCTAGATCCGTATAAATTTGCCAAGTACAAGAAGAGTTATGGCCAAGATAATCACTTGTATTGAGCTTTTTCCTGACACAAGTGATTAATTTGGCCATAACTTTGTTTGGAATTGGCCAATTCGGATGTACTTAGACTCATTTCGTAGCTAATTTGTTGCTCTATCTTTTGACACTAAGAGAATTTTCCTAGATTACGTTTAAGCCGAGTTATCAGTTATCACGCTAGGGACGAGTCAGGGGTCGAGTTGTCAAGAGTCGAGTTGCCAGTGACCTCTTTTAGCACCCCTGCTTTAGGGTAAACAAATCATTTTATCAGCAGAACATTTAGCCAAAATGATTCTGAATGTTCGATTCAAAAAATTCCTGCGCTTCTTCCAAATTGTATCTGTTCTTCTTCGATTTTCCAAAGTCTATTCCACCGTTGCCATCCACCAAATGGATTGCCAGCTCCCGGATGATCACCTCAATTGTGTAGTTGGGCTTCAAATTATTTGCCCAACCCTTTTTCGTCAGCAACTCCAAGCACAAGCCACCGTTGTACATCACGTGTCCTTAGAAATTTCAATTTTTAGAAATTTCAAAATTTTTCGCTACTTTTCCAGTTTACCCACCCGCCCCTGAAAAATTTTTTTTTAATTTTTCTGGCTAAATTTAACGGGCAATCCCATACTATTAGAAGTCATCGGCAGCAGGGGGTTTCAACATGTGCTGAATTCGAATCTGATGTTAGATTTTTTGTGTGATTTCGTCAATGAATTTAATATTTCATCTTTTACACCGTAGAGCATTGTAAAAATTGAATAAAAACGAAATGGTTTGAAATATCATAGTTCTTATGAAATCATATGACAAATCTGACATCAGATTCAGACTCACACATGTGAAAACCCACTGACGAGTAAGATTGTTGGGTAAAGAAAAAAAAGTCCAATGAGGTACTGGAAAAGTATTTTTTAATATCGAAAAATAGTGTTTTTCGCGAACATTTCGAACTTGTGGCCGAATTTCGAAAAATCGAAATACATGAAGATAGAGCATAAAATTATTCACAGTGGCTTTTATGTGTTTGGCCTAGCAATTTTAAAAAGTTTTCGGCCAGACTATAGCTCGTGGAGTTTTTTTAACGTCCCAGCACCGTTTGAGTCCCCAAAAAATGGAGTACCCTCACTTAAAACATAAACCTTGGAGAAGTGGGTTAGGGTGTCAATGGATAGGTCTAAATGTCTGCTATAAAATGGCAAAGGACAACACCATCTGTATTGGCCAAGTAGGAAAAAAGTTATGGCCCGAATGATTAACGAATGATTAATTGCCAATAAGAATAATCTGATTTATATCAAAAATAAGGCAGTCAAAATAATCACTTGTATCTGGCCACAACTTTTTCCTACTTGGCCAATCCAGCAGATGGCGACCTTTGCCATTTTATAGCAGACATTTAGATGGTGCTGGGTCGTTTTGCAAAAAATATCAAAACCCAATATGTTCCCTAAAAACTTTTTTTGTTAGACTTGTTAGACCAAAACTTCCAGCGAGAAAGTTGTGCAGAATTTTATACTCTATCTTTTGTTATCGAAACTCGAACAAAAAGTTAGAAAATTTTCAAAAAAATCGAAAAATAGGGTATTTCACGAAAAATTCGAACTTTTTGTTTGAATTTCGAAAACTAAAAATACCAAAAGATAGAGTTAAAATTCTGCACAACTTTGTCGCTGGAAGTTTTGGTCTAACTGGTCTAAGAAAAAAGTTTTTAGGGAACATATTGGGTTTTGATATTTTTTTTTTGCAAAACGCCCATTTTGATATTTTTTACAAAACGACATAGCACCATTTAGACCTATCTATTAGCATCAACCTCATTTTTCCAGAAATTACATTTTAGGCATGGGTGCTTACTCGGGGTGGGGGGGCTGAAACGTGCGGACCGGACCGACTACCATTCTAAATCCCCACAAACTAAAATCCCCCACTCAAAACTCCCGAACAAAACACCTTCAAATAGAAAAATGGGTACTTGTGCAGTTTACCCCCCCTGGAAATTTTTTCCATTTAGTTTTCTCCTAACGTTTAGCAGTTTTGGAATTGATCTCGGAGTTTTCACATGCGCTGGATCCAAATCTGTTGTCAGATTTATCGTATGATTTCATCAAATCTATGATTTCGTCACCTTTTTTACCTTTTCTTCAATTTTTGTAACAGTCTAATGTCAT
>LDKF01000340.1:52504-63728 GCA_001026735.1 Rotylenchulus reniformis | reverse complement strand
TGCATATTTTTATGTAAAAAAAAATATAAAAAAATATGCAAATGCATATTTTTTGCTGGCTCAGAATAGCCTGAAAATCATGTAAAACACATTTTTAGCATGGTTTGAACGCTCTAGCATGGATTTCTAAATTCTATTTTTGCATATTTTCGACTTTTTGTGCATATTTTGTATATTTCGCATATTTTGGAGAAATTTTTGAATTTTTTGAAATTTTCGGAATTTTAAATTTTTTTGGAGTTATTATTAAACTCCAGAATGGTTAAATATGTTTAGTTTTCAAAGAAAAATGACTAAATTTTTCATGAAAACGCATTATTTTTCAAAAAAACTTCAAAAAGGCATGAAAAAAGTCAAAAGTATAAAAAAGCCATCAGATTAATATGCATAAATTCGCTTTAGAATAGGTAGATTATTATTATTATAATTTGTTAGCAAAAAATTTGCATTTTAGGTCATATTTAGTCAAAATGTTGGGAATATTTTGCGCATATTTTGAAATTTTTGAGCATATTTTGCGCATATTTTGGAACTTTTTGATGCATATTTTATGCGCATATTTTGGAATTTTTTGTGCATATTTTTTCGGACCCTAGTAAGGTGTTAGGAAAATGAATTTAAAAAACTTCGCTCCTTTCATATGAAAAAAATATCCCCATTCCCAAAAAAATTGTTAGACCAGTTATAGACCAACAGTATAAAAGACAAAGTTGCGCAGAATTTTATGGCTTTATCTTTTAATCTTCTTAGTTTTTGAAATTGGAACCGAAATTTTCGCGAAATACCTTACTTTTCGTTATTTTAGATAAAATTTTGAAATTTTTGTTCGAATTTCGAAAAACTAAAAATATCAAAAGATAAGGCATAAAATTCTGCACAATTTTGCCTTTTATACTTTTGGCTTAGCAAGTTTTTTTTTAATTTTGACGAACGTTTTGGGTTTGATATTTTTTATATATCGATATTAATGTATGTTTTGGAGATATTCTTACGGGTATTGTTCAGTGAAGTTGAAATGGAAAAGCAAATGGTGCTTTCTGAAGAGGTTGCCCTGTTTAAGCTTGCGCATATCTTTGGCCAAACCACTGTCTTGGTCCAATGCCTAAAATTCAATAAAAGCTAATTGAGCCAAACCCCTTTAAGGTTGGTCCATTGGAAATTATTCATTTCGGAATGGCCATATACATATGTGTGTCTTATTTGGCCATATATTTTTTTGCTATGGGCAATCGTGTAGTTTACCCGTCTGCGTGCCGACTTTTGCAGATAATTCATAATTTGCCTAATCATAACTCGGTGTAAACGATTAGTGTCAAAAATAGAGCAAACAATTGGCTACAAAATGAACCTAATAAGCCCATTCGGATTGGTCTATTATGAAAAAAGTTACGGCCAAAATACTATGAATTTGGCCAAAAATATTATTTTGACAATAACTTTTTTCATAAAGGATGAATTTGAATGAACATAGGCTCAATTTTTAGCTAATTTTTTACTCTTTTTTTTTGGTATCTAATAAATTTCTCTAGGTTTCGTTTAAACCGAGTTATAATGTGATCTGCAAAAGTCTTACTATGTACCCGTCCTGTTCGGACGGTAACTTTTACCGTTCGCGGGACGGGTAAACTTCAGCCACTATTACCTCAAACTTGATTCTCTAGGTTATGTTTGAAAACAGGAATAGACTAGGTATGTGGTGTTGGATTGTCGTCAGGGTTGCGATCTCCAAACCACCAAAATGTCGCATTTGCTCATTTTGAACCCGAAAAATGTGGCAAAAATGTGGCATTTTGGTCAAAAATATGGCAAAAATGTGGCAAAAACGTGGCATTTTTGGTAAAAAATGTGGCTTTTTATATTTTGAAAAAAACCAAACCAAATATTCAAAAACGTTTGTTCCGCATATTTCTGACTCTTATCACTTTGTCAATTAATTGTTTTTTTTTTGAAAATCAGGCTGTTTTTCTTAAGAGAATTGACCATTTATTGCTTAAGAACTTCTTTTATGAGGGAATTTCAATATATGTATTAAGGGTGCCGGCACCCATTAATATATTTTTGAGAATTTTTTGAGAATTTAGGTCATTTCTTAAGAAAAATGATCATTTTTTGATCAAAGTTCTAAATTTTTAAAAATGTGGCAAATGCCACATAAATGTGACTGTTTCGCCACCCTGTCTGTTCTGGAGCTTATTATTACAAGAATGAACAAAATTGTCCACTTTGACCTTTGTTTTAGGCTTGACCTTCCATTCATAGATGTTGTCTCCTCTTAGTCCAACACTGAATTCGTCTGAATTTGATAGATAAAGAAAAAAAATCATGTTTATTTGGATGGCATGCCGATTTTTGTAGACCCGACATTTGCAGACAATTCGTCATTTGCCGTTCATACTTGGGTTCAAACTAAATCTACAGAAATGAAGAAATGAACTGGGTGTCAAAAAATAGAGCAAACAATTGGCTACAAAATGGACCTAAAGCCCATTCGACTAGTTATGGCCCAAATACTATGAATTTGGCCAAAAATATTATTTTGGCACTAACTTTTTTTACAAAGGATGAATTTGAATGAACATAGGCTCAATTTTTAGCTAATTTTTTACTCTTTTTTTGGTATCTAATAAATTTCTCTAGGTTTCGTTTAAACCGAGTTATAATGTGATCTGCAAATGTTGGGTCTGTAAAAGTCGCATCACGATTTGAATTTGGTTTTGAAACGATTGTTTTAATGCAGGCTTTACACACGGACTCGGTCAACTGAGGCCCCACGATTGTCCCCAGGATGGAAAAATGGCTGTAACTCGCTTTGAACTCAATCTACATAGAAAAACGAGCTTGGTGTCAAAAGGTAGCCCTGAATGTCTGCTATAAAATTGCAAAAGAGGCCATTCGAAATGGCCAAGTGCAAAAAAAGTTGTGGCCATATTAAACCATAAAATCGTGATTTTGGCCAAAGATCTGGCCATAACTTTTTTTCGACTTGACCAAACCGGAAAGTTCCTCTTGCAAATTTATAGCAGACATTTAGGCCTATCTTTTGACACCAAACTCGCTTCTCTAGATTTTGCCTGAAAAAAAAGTTATAATCATTTTCATGCNATTCAGTTGACCCTCACCCTTTTACACAAATTAGCATTAGCTATTTAGAAACCAAAGAAAAATATAAAAAAATCGGTAAATATAATCGTTTCAAAACCAAATTCAAAATATTTAATGCTAAAAACGAAAATTTCTCCTTTATGTGTGTCCAAAAAACCTAGCCTTATCAAAATCAACTTTTTAAGAAAAGAAAAAATCTGAAATATTCATATAAGCTTATATGGCCTAGCTATTAAAAATTTTTTTATTTGATTATCATCCAAGGGTAATTTTTGATACTTTTGCAGTGTTTGACATTGAAAATTAGAAAAAAAAATACGCCTATTGTATAAATTTTTTAAAGAATTTTAATTAAAGAATAAAATTGTTTTTACATACAAAAAAGGCCAAAAATATATATTAAAAAAAAGTTCATATAGACGGTTTTGTTTTCTGACCGATTTTTACAAAATGACCATTCTGACATTTTTGGCAAAACAACCCAGCATGGCCAAAATACTAACCCTTATTTTCTTCGCTCTTCCGTAATAGTTGCAATTCTTTTTGCAATCTTTTGGCACCCTTAAGTTGGCCAAGGTCTGTGTTTGTGCCGGATCCGGATGCCGAACTACTCGCTCTGTTCTCCACCCTCAGTTTCGACATCATTCCGGTCAAAGGCGCAACCGCCAATTCGGCGGATAATAGGAAAAACAATACAAAAGTTGCCAAACACATAATTTCTGTAACAATTGGAATTGCAAAAAAAATCATTTTTAATAAGCAATGACTTTAAAATCCTCATTTCTGGATCGGAAAATTCCGAAATTGGTGCCAATCCAAAAAATAAAATCGACTGGACCTTTAACATTTTTATTGGACCCTTAAAGTTTGTTTGGACCCCTAAAAATTTGATGGGACCCCTAAAAGTCAATGGACCCTGGAAAGTCGGTGGGAACCCTAAACCCTGGAGTAGAAGCATCAATTTACATATTCTCTCTAAAATAAGACAGGGTCTTATTTTTTCAAACCCCTCAAACAAAGGGGGTCTTATTTCAGAGGGGAGTCTTATTTTAGAGAGAATACGGTATGCGTTTTTGCATCTTAATTTAAAAAAAAATGAAAATTTGAATTAGACTTTTTTGGTGGTTTTTTCTTTTTTCACATTTTGCTGCATTTTCCGACCCAAAATATATCTTAATTAGTCATATACATATTTTGGGGTGGACTCGAAAAAATTGCCCTTGAATCTTTTTCCTCATATTTTCAGCAGTTTTTATTCAAGAAGGCCAGATTTTGGTCATTATTAGGTCCAGAATAGGGATCTAGACCCAGTTGAGATTTTTATTTTACCGATCACTAGGTTTTTGGTAATTTTATAGTAAAAATCCAAAAATTATAAAAAGATGAAGGAGGAGCCAGGGTGACCAAACAGCCACATTTATGTGGCATTTGCCACATTTTTTCCACATTTTTGACCTTTGCCACATTTTGCCACATATTGAAAATTTGGAATTTTGATCAAAAAATTATCATTTTCTTAAGAAAATGATCGAAATTTCAAAAAATTTTCTCCGGCGGCCCCTATCGGGGCCGCCGGCACCCTCAATAATTGAAATTCACTCATAAATACTGTAGATGTTCGTAAACAAAAATGAGAAAAAAAAAACTGAATTTTCAACATTTTCTCCTCCCGCAAAATAATTTAAATTAATATTTTTCTAAAAATTAAAAAAGGATCTAATAAGTATTTAAGGTAAATGCCACATTTTTATGTAACAAAAAATTTGTCCCATATTTTTGCAAAATTGCGGTAAATGTGGCAAAATTTTTTTTATAAAAAGTATAACGGAAAATAAGTGCCACATTTTTGTATTTTTTAAATGTGACTAAAATGTGGCAAATTGCTGGACAAAGGGAAAAATAGTGCTAATATATCGAAATGTTTTTTTAACTTTTTTTTATTCGAGATATAAAGTTGCCACATTTCTTGCCACATTTTTCAGTAAAATGCCACATTTTTGCCACATTTTTTGGCTAAAAAATAAGCATACCTATGCCACATTTTTGTGGTTTGGAGATGGTCACCCTGCGGAGGAAATTTCACTCTCACAGCTAGAAGAAATGATTATAATTCACAATCAGCTCAAATTCAACCTAGAAAAAACAAATTTGTCTCAATAGATTGGTCTAGATGTCTGCTATAAATTTGTTATAAATTCGCAAAAGGGATCATCCGGATTGGCCAAGTTAGACAAAAAAAGTATGGACAAATTACGATTTAAAATCGTGACTTTGGCCAACAATTTGGCCATAACTTTTTTTCTACTTCGCCAATCCGTTTGATTGGTGCAAGGACGTTAAAAAAACCGCCACGAGCTATAGTCTGGCCGAAAACTTTTTGGTTAGACTTGTTAGACAAAAAGTATAAAAGATAAAGTTGTGCAGAATTTTACGCTGATTCGAAAGGTATATTTTGTTTTTCGAAATTCGGCCAAAAAATTCGAAATATTTTCTGGACAATTTTGGCTTTTTATACTTTTTGTTTAACAAGACAAGCAAAAAAGTTTTATACCAGACTATAGCTCGTGGCGTTTTTTTACGCCCCAGCACCGTTTTATCTTTTTGAAGTTTTACAGCATACTTTTAGACCTATCTATTGACACCAACTTTTTTTTTCTAGGTTTTGAGCTGATTTGTGAGTTAATAGCATTTTTCTAGCACAGGGTCTGAAACGTCCTGTTTCGATAAAAAAAATAGGGGATATAATTATTTTGGAGGGTTTTTAAAGCATTTTTAACTCTGATTTTGGCCTAAAAATAGCTTCTACACAATATATGCATTGTATAGTATGTATTCATATTAAAAAATGTAAATTTAAGAAAATCGTAAGAAATGTGCTATTATTGGTAATGAACATGAAGTCAAGAATAGTTTGTATTTTGGAATACCGTATTTCCTCTAAAATAAGCCAGTGCTCTAAAATAAGCCTCCCCTTTGAGGTGGTTTGAAAAAAATAGGCCGGTGCTCTAAAATAAGCCGGTGCTCTAAAATAAGCCCCCTTTTTTCTTGACAATAACCTTTTTGAAAAAATTTTAATTTCAAGTCATAAAGAATCCGGCCGACTTTTTCGCAACAAAAATCTTAAAGAGGAATTGATTGAATGGATTCGAACCAAAAGGGCAGAAAACAACGTATTTCTCGACGGATAATTCAGTAAAAGGCAATGAAGCTTTTTAAGGAACTAGAAAAAATTTTGAGGAGCGAGACCCATAGTCAAAACAAATCTTTTTAAAGGTTTCTGTTTTGACTAACATGATAAAGTACGGATTATGAAAAATGGTAAAATACCGATTTCGGTATTTTTACATGCCCTAGTGATGAATCATTCGAAGTGTAAAGCAGATTTTCGGAAAATTTCCCTTGATTTTTTAAATTTATTATATTGTTTACTAATTTCATATTAAAATATATCTAGGTAGTTCGAAACGGGGAGTTCGAAAAAAATAAGCCAGTGCTCTAAAATAAGCCAGTGCTCTAAAATAAGCCTCCCCTTTGAGTGGGTTTGAAAAAAATAAGCCGGGAGGCTTATTTTAGAGCCTTTACGGTATGTTGGATTTGGTCTTATTAGCAGCAAATGCGCAAAAATCCAAAATGATAGAGAGAAATTATAATTCTTGTCTTTATTATAGATTTTTTCATTCTTTTTAATCGTAATTAATGCTGTGACAACAGAAAATTGTCATATTGGACAATCAGCAGAAAGCTAAACCCTATAAAATACCACAACAAAGGCAAAGGCATAAATAGCAGATTATATTTTTGAAATTTTGTTTTCTTATAGAAACTATTAGAGAGCGAGATATATGTAATCTTGGATCTGGGTTCTTGAGTTGGAAAAAAAATCTAGATTTGTTTTCTAGGCAAAAAAAGTTTTTGCTATTTTTTACGCCTCAAAAAAATAGTTTTTGCTATTTTTTTGCTAAAAAATCAGCCTAGAAAAACCTTGTATGTATACATACAACTGCCCCCTAAGGCTCACCAGTCAAGATTAACAGAATATAATGAGAAAATAAATCAAAAAATGATACAAAGAAATATTTTTACGCCTCAAATGGGGCTTGGGGGAGCGAATTCAAAAAAAAATTCATGATCATTTGAAAATTTGTTCACCGGAACCTAGACACTGCAAAATATCTTCCCCAAATTATCAATTCATTTAAGAAAAGAGGTGATTTCTTCTTTATTAAAATGCCATTTTAGATTAGCGAAACATTTAAAAAATGCCAATTTTGAAGATAAAAATCATCATCATCACATCACATTCGTCATCAGCTTACAAATATCAGGATGAGAGAGTGGTAAGAACACAAGTGAAAAATTGGGAAAATATCATCGTGATCCTCGTTTTTCTAGGGGGAATTTAAGTAATAAAAATAATGATAATAATGTCCGTGGAATTGGCGCAATTTTCTGCCGCGAAAACATGGCCCCCTAATTTTCCGCAATTTTGCCGCCGTTGCGAATCGCGTCGATCATCTTGCGCAGCGACTCCGCGTCACCGGGCGTGTACGAACGACTCAGCTTCTTCACGCCCAAACAGCAAGTGCGCACCAGAGCGTCGGTCACTGTAAATTTTAGAAAAATTAAGTAAAATGCAAAAATTTTACTATAAAATTGCAATTTTTCATTTTTTTAGGAATTTCCTAAAAAAATTAGCGAAAATCTTATATTTTTAAATTTCAAAACCAACCCAAATAAGGATCGCAGTTAGAGGATGGACGACGATCCTCGAAGTAGCCCTTTGAAAAATAATTATTTTTTAATTTTATGAAAGAAAAACAACAGATATTATTATAGCTTACATATCCATCGACTTCGGTCTGGCGCGGAATGCCTAAATTTTTTTTTGAAAAATGCAAATATATTTAGTTAATAAAAAAATCACATACGGACACTAGAACAACGACTTGCGACCTGGAAATGGCGCAAAAAATTATTCATCATTTTAAAAAATTGGAAAAATTTACCCCATAGCTGAATGTTGCGATGGTTGCAGTTTCGTGCAGACCCGTAAGACGACGCTCGTTGTCTCGACCACCCGAAGGGTCGTAGTAGGCGATCTGAAAAAAATTGTTTTTCTTAAAATTTAAGAAAAGAGATTATTTGTTTAATTCTAAAATTTTTAAAAAATTGTGAAATATTTTTTAAAAAATTGAAGCCGAAAATTCACATGTTCATGATGAGACTTGGACAGGCATTCGATGGCGTTGATGATGTGCTGGTAGCCTCCAGGTTTGCGCATTTTTTCTGTGGAGAAATTGGTGTGGCATCCGGCGCCGTTCCAGTCGCCTGAAAATTAAAAAAATAAAATGTGAAAATTGTGAACAAAAATTAGAGAGAAAAAATGAGCAGAATATAAAGAAGTGGAGAAAAAATATCTATTAGAAAAAATTAAGATAAAATTTTCGAAAAATAAAGAAATGAAAAATGTGATAAAAATTGAAAAATGATACAAAAAATGGAAAAATTGTGTGATTAAATATAAACGGTATAGAAAACCTGGAAAAAATTAAAATTATTTCCCCTTTTCTTAAAAATTTTTGTTTTTGGTGGGTCATTGGAATTTAGAAGGAAAAAATAATCATAAAATGGACCTGCCACGGGTTTCGGGTCGAATGAAACGATGACGCCGAACTCCTCGGCAACTCGGTGCAAGAGAAAACGGGCAACCCTTAACATTTGGTATAATGTAAAATTGAAATTTCAATTCATGTATTACCATAGCTGATCGCCCATGTTGATGCCTAAAAATATCCGAAAATTTTTTTCCTATTTTTAAGGGCCCTAATTTTACGGATTTTAAATTATTTAACTCACCTTCACAGGGTCCGACCTGGAACTCCCATTGGCCTGGCATCACCTCAGCGTTGGTGCCCGAGATTTGGATTCCGGCATATAAGCAGGCCCTAAAATAGGGAAAATGGAAAAATTTTCAAAAAATTTAATACCGATAATGAGAGTCCACAATGTCACGACCATAAACCTGTAATAAAATTTTTCATATAAAAATGGAGCTAAAAATTAACTTTTTCTTTTATTTGTAAAAATCAATGGAAATTTTTTTCGTATGAGAACCGAAATTAAAAGTAGAATTTTCAATTTATAAAACAATTGAAAATTTGCAAAAATCATAATTTTTCTTTTTTGGTTGGTGATTTTTATTATGCTTGGCTGTGGAAATTAATTTTTTACGATTTTTCCTCAAAAAATTTGTATAGTTACTATAAAAGGAATAAAATATTGCCTTGTTCGCGCCAGCGCCGCAGTAGTAAGGTCCTTAAAATTAAAAAAAAATAGGTCGAAAATTTTGAATTTTTTAATGAAACACCTTGAGGACCCGGGAAACCAAAAGGCGCCTTGGGCCAGCCAAATGGATGTTGGTCAACGTCCAGCAGCGTGTACTCCTGCTCCATACCGAACCAAGGGTGCTGAAAAATGAAAAAAAACATTTTTATAAAATTTGAAGCTTATTTGAAACAAAATTAAAAGAATTTTACTCAGAATTTCTATCTTATAGCTCTTAAAAATTGTTATAAATTCAAACAAATTCGGTACTAAAAACCAAAACAAAACTTAATGATCTTTTTTCGACAATTAAAACCCAAAAAAAAAAACTAGGGATCCCCCGGTCCACCCTGTTAAAAATTTTTAGAGAATTTTTCGAAAAAAAATTAGATTCCTTTAAAAATTTTAGAATTTTCTCCGATGGCTGTTAAGATCGCTTCTCCTGTGGATGGGTTTTCCTGTTTACGACCCTATGCTCATTAGTGATTAAGAAAAAAATTATTATTTTTTGAAAAAATCATAAATAAACAATAAAATTTAAAATAAAATTTAAACAAAATTTAGAGTCCAAGAATGAAACTATGAGAAATTTCAAAAAAATTTTTTTTTGCAAAAACTCAATTTTCACCTCATCCTTGGCCGCATCCATAATCTGTTTGCAGTGCGCTCGGTGGTTGGTCAGCTGGGGCTTCATCGTGTTGTCAAAGGTCTCACACATTGCAACTGAAAGGGAAAAGTTCAGGATTTTTTCATTTGGAAATTATTTAGACCTAAACTTTCAGAGTAAATTAATTCAAAAAATTAAGGATTTTTTGGTTTATTACTTTTATGATGGCCCATTCGGAATGGGTCGTTGTACATCGCCACCGGTTTAATGAACACGTCCGAATCGGCGCCCTAAAATCATAACTTCAGAATTTTTTTTATAAATTAAAATATACCGATGCTTGTCCGGTTGATGAGCCATCGAAGTTCCACAAGGGCAAATCTGAAAAAAAAATTCAATTTTTAGCAGCCAAAAAACACAAGAAATTCACAAAAAAAAATTTCACATTTTTAAGCTAATGTTAAAAAAATCCAAAAAAAAATCATTAAAATAATTAAGGATATGATATAATTTTGCAAGCTAAAAAAAGTAAAAACTTAGATTAAGAATTTTTTTATTCCTTTAGAACAGAGAAATTAAATTTTATGAAATTATAGCAATAAAAAAGCAGAAGTTAATTTAAAAAATTTGGCTAGGAATTTATGTTAAATAAAAACCCAAATCACAAATCAATTGAAAAGTTTAGGTTTTTGAAGTAGATGTTTTTTTTTGTATAAAAAAGAATTTTGTCGTAAAACCAGTTGAATTTTTGCTTTTAAAAAATTAGAAAAAAAATCGCATAAATCCTTAACCAACCGTCACAGGTCTTCGGGATGAAGTCGAGGGTTCGGGTTTTGGAGCGGATGTTTTCGCCCGAGCCGTCTATCCACACGTACTCCACCTGAACCTTGTTGTGGGTGGGCAGCTGCATGAAGCGATGCGCCACATATTTGTTGGTGGAAAATTGGTCGCGGAGATTCATCTGAAAAAATTGAAATTTATAAAGTAAAACTGGTCTTATACAGTTTACCCCCCACAAATTCAAAGTTGTTCAAACTTAGGACCTGAAATTATAGAAAAACAACATCAATTTCTCAAAATAACAAAAAATAAAACATTTGAAATAAAAAAACAACTTTAAAAATAATTTATATTAATTTGAAATGATTTTTGGTCACACTTTTGAACAACTTTGAATTTGTGGGGGGGGGG
>LDKF01000340.1:33481-46583 GCA_001026735.1 Rotylenchulus reniformis | reverse complement strand
CCCCCTGTAATAGACCCCCCCTCTGGAGGGGGGTTGAAAAATAAATCCCCCGGGGGGTCTAATACAGGAAATACGGTAAGTGAAAATCGATCATTCTTCCTATGACTCAAGGGGTAAAAGTACATTTCTGTGGTTGGGAAATTTTTTTCTGGTTACTCTGCTGTTGATGGACAACAGCAGCAGATGTGGCAAGTCATGTGAATGGCGGGTGATGCAGAATATGTACACCATAAATGGAATTCACAAGGGTAAATAAGAACCAAAATTATGTACCATGGGTGTGTTGTCGTAAAATGATAAGATCGATGGAGGTGGTGAGGAGAGAACTTTTGACCCTCCCCACCCCCTCATATGAAAAATACTTGGTCAAAATTTCCAAAATGTTCAAAAATTTTCATATATATTCGCCTTTTACTGTTGATCTAGCAAGCTTTAGAAATGTTTTAGGCCAGATTTTTGCCATTAGAAATTTTTAACGCCCCATATTGGCACTTTTATATCCTAGCACCGGAATTATCCACCCTCACAAAGCGCGTGCAACAAAAAATTTAATACACTAATGCATTGATAAAACATGGCTGGATCTGGGTCGCCCCAATTTGCAAGCTTTAATTGAAGCAGTTGCCTAAATAATGGAATTCTATAGGGATATTAAATGATTGGGATGAGTTCCAATTTTTTGGACACAAGTTTGTCCAGACCAATTTGGGCATTGCTGATATGTATGTACACATTTTTTTGAATGTATCAACGAATATCATGGGTAGATAAGATAAGACTTAACATGAATAGGTATCAGATGTGCACAGATTAGAGACCGGACCAAGACAAGATTTTTCGAGATTTTTCAAGAATCTTGGTTCAAGACCTTTGTTGAACCTTTTCTGATTTTTTCAAGATTTATCAAGATTTTTCAAGAAGCTAAATTCAAGATCTTGATCAACAAATATGAATTATTATAGTGTTTTTGTACCTAACATTCAGCATTTTTTCAATACTTTATTACAATTATTGGGAAGATTTAACATTCCGGTCTTCTCTTAGCATTTAATTGTTCATTAAATTCGATATTCTTACTTTTTTTACTAGGTACTTTTTCGTCCATTTGATCATTTATCAATATTGAAATCTTTAGATTTGCTAAGCTTTGTTATTTCCAATATAAAATAGCTTTTTATCCATCGCTTTATTGAAATTTTTCTTAAATTGGTATAAAAAATAAAAATCTTGAAAAATGATCAAGATCTTGAAATTTTTGGGTCAAGATTTTTCAGGATCAAGATTTTTCAAGAATCTTGGTTCAAGATCTTTATTGAACGCGAAGTCCGGTCTCTAGCACAGATGGCAAGGTGACCATCTCCAAACACCAAAATTCTGGCGAAAAATTCCAAAATCCTGGCGTTTTTTAAAACGCCAAAATTACAATTCAATTTTTGCTTCATATTTCTTTTGCGACTGATACTTTTTTGAGCAATTTTGAGGTGTAGAAGGAAAAGTGCGGAATCCGGCGGATCCGATAGAGGCCACCGGAAAAAAATATGAAACTTTTTTAAAATTTTACAAGGAGCCTCCAATCAGGGGTGCCAAATTACCCTGGAAACATGGCATTTGCCATGTTTTTGAAAATTTGCCATGTTTTTTGCCATGTTTTTTGATTTTTGTTTATTTGAGAGCAAAAGTTGTAAAATGACCGAATTTCTTAACAAAATCGTGCCAAAATTCAAAATTTTCTTGTAAATGCCATGTTTTTCAGGAAGTTTGCCATGTTTTTCGAGAAGTGAGTTGGCACCCCTGCCTCCAATATGATGTTGGTTTAAATCTGTTTTGACATCGCTATGTAAATAGCAAAATACTTTATTAGAACAGGTCATTTTACCGCTCCCATGAATGCATCTCTACAGAAAATGAGTTTCAAAAGATATACATAATTGTGAATTGATTCTTGATGTTGTAAAATGATGGGGTTTCCGGGGTTAAGTTTAATGTAGGATCTCTAATGGTGTAAATGACCAATAGCATTCATATTTTTTTAAAAAGAAATTTTCACGTTTATGGAACCAAAATAGTTGAAAATTGGTCACCAAAAAATTTTCCGAAGTTCCTAAAAAAATTCCCGTTATGCAACATAAAAGGGGATGCCTTGGACTCTCTTTTTCCGTAGATTTTGTTCTTCCATCTTTGAAGATTGATTCAGTTAGAGGCCATAGAATAAGGATGGTCGAATATCAATTTAAGGTCTATTTGTGGAAAAAATCATAACTTTTTTAAATTGCATCCTAAAATTAATTTTTCTTGCATAAAAGATAAAAGACATTTTTATCGACAAAATAAAAAAAAGAACAAGACGATTGGTGGTAAAATAACGAAGTTATGAATTTTTTAAAATGCATCTATGAAGAGGGCTCAGAACTTAGTTTCCAACCTAAGTAGTTGAAAATTGGCCACCAAAAAAATTCCATCGAAGTCGTGACGATGGGTTGGCCACAAACATATACAAGTGACCAGTGACCACCCATTTTATGCATTTTGTGGACGAGTGTCCTTTGGGAAGACTTTGTGGTTGGTGCGAAGGAAATGTGAGAAGAGTTAGTTCAATTATTTATGCACGAAAGGCAAATAGCAGCAAGTGGCCAAGTGGAAAATCGATGCGAAAATAGTGCAGTGAGGCGGCTAGAGAAAGGGAATACGAAAATAGTGCCTGTGAGGCGGTTAGAGAAAATAAAATCTAGGTATAAGACTTGAACACGTTAGTTTTGTGTGTATCAAACATTTATATGTCTGATATCTACTTAGTAAGACGTCTGGACACTAGATCTCAAAACATCAAAAATCTGGCGCCAGTCATAACTCATAAAAACCCCGGAAAATCCCGGGTAAATCCCGGTAAAATTGTTCAAATCCCGAAAAAAACCCGGCGCACTTCAAAAACCCTTAAAATATGCGTCAATATATTTTTTTTCAAATTTCTCCGCAGTGAGACCTTTTTGAGCAAATCTGGGTTGTAAGTTCATATTACAATTGAAATCGGGTTTCAATTTAATAGAGTCCAGAGATTTGAGAAGGTGCCGGCAATCTCGATAGGGGCCGCCAGAGAAAATGTTGAAAATTTGTACCCCTTTTCAAGAAAATTAAACATTAGACTAAATAAATTAGTTTTTAGGAAATCAAAATCCCGGCATCGAAAGAAATCCGGAAAAAACCCGGCATTGAACCCCCTTTTTCTGACAAATGCCGGGTTTTCCAGGAAAAAGGAAACCCTAATGAACACCAAATCTATTTTTTAAACACGCTAGGCTATAACAACTAAAGTATAAAAAGCAACCATAGCTATATGTATATTTAAAAAACGGTGCTAGGTCGTTGAAAAAAGTGCCAAATGGTATAGTCCATACCAAATTTTTTTTGTAAGAATTATTAGACCGAAAGTATAAAAGGCAAAGATGTGCAGAATTTTATGCTCTATCTTCTGGTATTTTTAGTTTTTCGAAATTCGGCCAAAATTTTTTTTCAAAAATATCGAACCTAAGTTTTTCGCAAAAACTCAACTTTTTGGCCGAATTTCGAAAAACTAAAAATACCACAAGATAGAGCATCAACTTCTGCACAACTTTGCCCTTTATACTTTTGGTCTAACAATTCTTACAAAAAAATTTTTTGGTTTGATTATACCATTTGGCACTTTTTTCAACGACCTAGCACCTAAAAAACCCAATTCAGTCCAGATGAAATAATTTGGAGGGAAATTTGTTCCAAAAAAACTAAGGACATAAAAATAAATTTACAATAAGAGAGGGTGCGTATCTGTTCTGATTTTTCAGAAAAGTTCTGATTTGGACAAAATCTGACAAAATGAAAATGTTCTGATTTGTCAGATTTAAATTTTCTTCTGCAGCCCCTATTGGGACCGCTGCCACCCTATTATTTTATCAAAAAAATGTCTTAAAAATGACCAATTTTCTGAAGAAAAAAATATTAAAATTTCAAAAATTTTTCCGGTGGCCCCTATCGGGACCGCCGGCATGGCTCAAAAATGTTTCTTAATTAAAGGTTAAAAATTCATAAAGTACCGTACGATTTACTCATTTCTTCTCTCAAAATGTTAAAATTAATCATGGGTGGTGAGAAATATAATATATGAAGTTTTATTTAACGAATAAATTGTTTTTCAACTGATTCAAATGCATTTTACTTAATGTTCTGATTTTTGACCATGAAATCTGATTTTTTAGCTTGATGTTCTGATATTGAAAATTTTCCGATACGCACCCTGGAATAATAATCAACTTATGATTTTTAAAGGATTTTGTCCCATTCAAGTTTCAAATATTTTTTTAGTGAATTGACAGGGTGGCGAAATTAGCAGGAAATCCTGGCATTTGCCAGGAAAACAGGGTCCTTGCCAGGATTTGCCAGGATTCCTCTTGATGCCAGGAAAAGCCAGGATTTTAGCTTTTTCCTATATTTGCTCCAAAATGATCAGTTTTCTTAAGAATAAGAGCATAATTTTTCAAAATTTTCTCCGGCGGTCCCTATCGGGACCACCGGACCCTCCAAAAATGAAATTTAATGAAAAAATTCGCCAAAAATTTAATATAATTCCCCCCCCCCAAAATGACCATTTTCTGTAAGAAAATCAAGAAATTTTTCAAAAATTTTTCCTGGCGGCCCCTGTCGGGACCGCCGGCACCCCCTCCCCCCTAATCTTTCTCTGGTCTCTATTAAAATGGGTTAGCAGACATTTGCGCCGCGGACATTTGCGCCGCGGACACTTGCGCCGCAGACATTTGCGCCGTTGAACAAATTCGACACTTGCGCCGGGACAATTGCGCCGCAGACATTTGCGACGCAGACACTTGCGCCGCTGAACAAATCAGACATTTGCGCCGGGACATTTGCGCCGCTCAACAAAATGGACACTTGCGCCGCTCGAATAAAATGAAATAAAAATTAAAATAAAATTTAAAATAAATTAAAAATGGAAAGGTATCGTCGGATGAATAAGATATACCGATTTTTGTAAAAAAATAACTATATATCTGTACCATACATATCTGTATATCTGGATCAACTATTTCGATCTCTATTCTAGCCTATCGAAAAAATTAAATATTTTATCGCACTGAGGAATGATGATTGATAATATCCCATTTCGTTTTTAATTTATTTTGAATTTTATTTTAATTTTTATTTCATTTTATTTGGGCGCTGCAAGTGTCCATTTTGTTGAGCGGCGCAAATGTCCCGGCGCAAATGTCTAATTTGTTCAGCGGCGCAATTGTCTGCGGCGCAAATGTCCCGGCGCAAGTGTCCCGGCGCAAATGTCTGCGGCGCAAGTGTCGAATTGGTTCAGCGGCGCATTTGTCTGCGGCGCAAATGTCCTAACACCATTAAAATGAATCCCGTTTTCGATTCTTCTCAGGCCTATGATCTCTTCCTTTCCAACCCCGAATTGCTCAAAAAAGTATCAAGTGCAGAGAAATATGAAGTAAAAATTTATTTTGCAAATTATCATGCATTTAATAGTGTTTTAATTGGTGCCAGGATTTTTGCCAGGATTTTGGAAATTTTTGCCAGAATTTTGCCAGGATTTTTATGGACGGCGCCAGGATTTTGATGTTTGGAGATCGCCACCCTGTGAATTGGTAATCATTCGCTTCAGTTTTTATAGATGACATCAACCCAAATATTTATCCATTTATTTTATTGTGGAATATGTGATTGAAACAACAAGGGGGATCCAACTCCAGTGTGATTGAATATAACGCTGGCTTCGGACCATTCATCAATGATTCTAAATAAAGAACAAAATGGCCAAAAAATAAAAATAATAAAAAAAATTACATTAAAAATAATAATGTCAGATAGTGTACTCATGCAATTTCGGTATCATGCCAGATTTTTGAAATTCCGAAAAAATTTTATTTTTTGAATTTCGCGCTTAAATTCTGGATCTCGAGGTGCTGAGTTCGAATCTGAATATCAGATAAATCGTATCTAAATAGTAATTAATGATTTTGATAGCCAAGAAAACAAATATTTCCCGAAATCTTGGATTTTTATATTCGTTGCTCTGATAATTTAATTCTGACGACATTTTCGAACTCAGCATGCGCAAAAATCCCACTATGGCAGAAATTTAAAATATTCAAAATTTATTAGAAAATCAAGAATTTGGCAATGAAGCATTCTTCAGGCCGTCTTAAGATGCTTTGCAACCATAATTTTTTATATTATTTTTTGTATTATTTTTTACTTTGCAGCGGCGTTCGCATTCGGCTTTCGTTTTGTAATTGTTCAAATTGCCGCCAAAGCCTTTGAAGAGGAATTTCTAAAAATTTATTGGATTGCTCTAGGGTGGATTTTTGATGAAATTTGCCCAATTTTGACCTTGCACTTTCTTGGCCTCGCATTGAAATCGAACCACCATCTCCACAATCGTTTATGGCCCCAACCCACGTCCTTCCTCTGAAAGCAAGGATCTAAACCATAAAATAAATTAAACTTATCTACTTATAATTTTAGGAGAACAATCAATAAAAAAATAATGGATCTTTTTTTGCGCTTACAGTATCCCAACTTCCAATTCGCAATTTTTTATCTAAGAGATTTCAAGTAAGAATTGTATTTTGACGTCTCATTCAGATTTGGAATCCTCATTTCGACAAGAGTTTCATGTGAGATCGTAAAAACATTTTTTTGAAAAAATAACTACAAAATAAAATAAGCTCCATTTACACCACTGGAGTCGAATTCCCATCTCACCATTAAGCTGGTTATTAACCATTTTGGCCAATTTTTTCTCGAAATTTTGTATGGGATCAAAAATTCTGAAAAAAGCAAAAATGTAAAGCATATAGGGAACATCATTCCCCTAATAAGTTGTAGTTTTTGATTCATCCTATGAGATTTACATTCGCAAAAATACCAAATGGTGCATTTTTATGACCTGACAGAATTTCGCTTCAAAAAATATTTCTAAAATACTGGAACATTTTTTTGGCCACTAGCATACCTGCTGCTTGGACAACTACTGCAAATGACATCAGCAAAATGGCGAAAAATATGATTTTATTGACCATTTTTTTGAAGATTTTATTTCTGCTTAAAAATGCCATTATGAAAAAAGAAACAGGATAAAGTCATAGTTGCAAAAGTGTGTTTGGTAATAAGTTGGATATTGGACAATTTAATTCAGAGAGAAATATCGGGGTGGGAATACCTAAGTTCTGTCATAAGAGAAGGATAAATGTCATTTTCAGGTGCTTGTGCATTAGTATAAAATCCCAAATTCCAATCGGTGCTAGAAAAAAATAATCTGTCCAAAAACTTTTTTCTAAGCTTACTAGGTCGAAAGTATAAAAAGCCAATCGTGCAGAATTTTATGCTCTCTCTTCTGGAATTTTTAATTTTTCGAAAATTCAAACCAAAAGTTCGAAATTTTCCCGAAATATAGAAATATAGGGTTTTTAGAAGATAGTTGGATATGTCATAAGAGAAGGTCTCATTCAGTCTCATTCAGAATAATAATATAGAAATACCAAAATTTTGGCACTATTTTTTAACATCCTAGCACTCAAAATATTTAAACAGAGGAAAAGACCAAAAAATTTTTAAAATATTAATAAGAAATCTCTACAAGATAGGATGGGTTAATTGCAATCTGAATAATTGACAGCTGGAAGTGTTCCCCCTTAAAAGGAGAAAACTGATCATTGATCAGATCACCAGTCACCTTGAATCTTCTTCGACCTTCGTTCGTTCGACCCAATTTTTTCAGTCGCCAGACAAGCGATTTATTTTGGCTGTCTGGGAATTTTCCAATCAACTCAATTAATCAGAAATTATTTTAATTAATTTAAAAGGAGATTTTTGAGGTTTTTCGCTCGGATTTTTCAGGACCCGTCGGATATTTCAAATTATACGCATTATAGGAAATTAATAAAGTTCATAATTCAGAATTAAGTAGTGTTGTGAAAAGTTCCGACTCCGGATACGACTTCACTCCGATTCTGCTGTAGTCAAATTGTTGGTAGGGCCGGAGCCCGGTGTCTTAATTAATTATTTCGGCCAAAAACAACAGATTAATTTTTCGAACATTCATTTGACAACAAATTTAAGGATGGATGATGGATGACCTTTGACAATGCATTTGATTATTTGTAATATGGATCAAAAATTGTGGTCTGATCTACGGATTTCCATTTGTTGGCGTTGGCAATAATGCGGGTTTGCCCTGATTTTTGGCCACATACTTGGCCCCACTCTTGCCTTGTACACCTTGAGGGCCTAAAAACAAATTTCTTGGTCGATTAAAATCAAATAAATGTTAATTTCTTGGATATTTTTTAAAATATTTATTCTCAAAAAAGTATGCGGGAAGGGTTTAACTTTTGTTTCACATTTGAAATTTACTTTTTGTTCAAAATTTTTCAAACTATGGTTGATTTTCTAAATCATTTGTACGGGTTTCAATTTCTTTTTGAAATGTCACAAACTCAAAATTTATTTTTTTTTCGATCTGTAAACAAAAATTAGCGTCTTTGAACGCGATAAAAATTTTGATATTCAAATTGAGCACATAGGAATAAAATATCCAAGCAAAAACCAATTAATTGTAAGTTGACTGAGGTAAATTTAGAATCAGCAAACCTTTGTTTTTCGGGCCTAACTCGCTCGTCTCATGTGCGAAATCGCAGCTTTCACCACTAGGGCACGGTACCTATCAATGAAAGGAATTTTTCCCCAAATATTTTTGTATTTGGCTGTATTCCCGGTTACCCGTAAATAAAACTTAAAGAAATGAGCAAAAAATTAGCTACAAAATGAGCCTAAGCTTGTACGAATTGGTCCACCGGGAAGAAAAGTTAAGGCCAAAATAAACGGATTCTGCCAATTTTAAAGAATTTTGGTCATACTGTTTTCCCTCAGCGGATCAATTCGAATTCGATGACTCATTTTATAGATAATTTTTTGCTCTATTTTTGAGACTAAACTCATTTTCTAAGTTGCGTTTGAAACCGTTTTGAGGCTAAAAGCCTAAAAGTGCCATAAAGGCTTGTCCTTAAATTTTTTTGGTTAGACTTGTTAGACCAAAAATATAAAAGATAAAAATTGTTCAGAATTTTATGCTGATTCGATTGGTCTGAAAATTTTTTTGAATTTCCCTGAATAAATTCGACTTTTATTAGAAAAACCCGAATTTTCTACTAAAAACACCATCCGAATCAGCACAAAATTTGTACTAAATTGCCTTTTATAATTTTTGACTAAAACAAGTCTAATAAAAAAGTTTTAAGGACAGATATTTGTATTTTTGGCACTTTTAATCGAACACCCATTATGGCACTTAAACATCCCTGCCAAACATCCCCCCATCCTTCTCTCCAGCAGGGTAGGACAATTATGTACAAAGGAAAACGGACAATTGAGCGTCAAAAACTCTTAGAAACGGGACTCATAAGGACAAGCAGGACTCTCGTAAAATTTTGAGAGCCGCATCGCTTCCCCATGTACTTAAGTAGTAGACAAATTGAGAGCGGGAGTCGTTCTCAACCACTGGCGAGTATGAATGAATACAACAATTCTAATCACAAGTTAGCTCTCTCATCAGAGAAATCCGCTAGATTACTGTAGAGTCCTTATAGTCTCAATTTAAATTTTTTTGGGTCCGATTTCCTTGGTATTTCAAATGCCTCGGACTCTTTATCCTCCTCCAGCCACTTACTTGCATGTTCACGAACTCGCCCAAGCGAGTCTTGCGGTAAAATGGGTTGACTCGCAGCTCCTGCTCGCCGTGCGCGAACTTGCACTGCTTGCCATACTTGCACGGTTCCTTGGAGAGTTTGTTCTTCCACCGTAACCATTGGCGACAAAGACCGGTCTTATGGAAGGAAGAAAGATTCTAAAATCAGGAGAAATCCAGCTTAAATAAAAAATTTTATTCCAATAAAAAGTAGCAGATTATTGGCCAAAAACGTTCTGAGAAAAAATTATATAAATATAAAATATACCGTTTTTGTTGTTTTTTGATTTAAATTAGGTTATTTTTTAATGAAAAAATTTGTAAGAAAGAATTTTTTAATTTATATTTATTTTAATTAAATTTTAATAAAAACAGAGAATGTTTCGTCTTTTAGACCATTTTTCAAACGAGCAATCGAAAAGTAGGCTAGCATTAGTAAAATCTAAAATATTAAAAAATAATTCTGATTTTTTTTTGCTACCAGACCTTCTGATCAGTCTCGTCAGCAACTGCTTGGGAAGAAGCATTTGACAATTGGTCAACATCGATGGTGTTACTTGAATTCAATCCATGGCTCTTGCTAGGTCTGCCACTTAATAACATGTAATTTGATGAGTTTTTTTTTCTTTATTATTTTCTAATTTTCTTTATTATTTTTATTTCTTTTTTTTCGTGGTGAGTCGTTTCTTAAAAATCGGCCAAAATCTTTAAACTAATTAATCTATTTTTTAAATCTAATTTAACATTTCCCAAAAAAATAAGATTTTATAATAAAATTAAAAAATTAGTTATAATAAAATTTTGGTGCTATGACATTAAAAAACCAACAATCTGACCAAAAACTTTTTGCAGCTTTATAGGCCGAAATTATAAAAGCGAAGTTGTGCTTTCTTGTGATATTTTAATTTTTTCTAATTTTAAAAATATAAAAAAGGGATTTTCCCAAAAATTTTCAGTGCCAAATTTGAAAAAAAATTAAAAGCAATTTTTAGTGCATATTTGCTTCATAAATTTTTTTTTAAAAATCGATTTATTTAATATTTTTGCCTCAAATTATCTAATTATTTTGAGTAATTAATTATAATATTATTTTTCTTAATTGGATTTTTAAGACTTCAAAGTTATATACCTAACCTTTTTCCCTTTAATAAAAAACCATTTGGCCGATTTTTAAGAAATGACATAGCACCTTTTTTGTTCCAGAGTGCCACCTCATTTTTTATATGGCAGAAACCCCGGCGGCCCTGATATTGGGTCGCTGGAGAAAATTTTTTTAGGGATTTTTACTCTCTTTTTTTAAAGAATTTGTTCATTTTTTAGTATTGAATGGTGGCGACCCCTAGCCGGAGAAAATTTTTGAAATTTAAGGCTCATTTTCTCTATTTTGGCACCAACAATCGCTTGAATGGCGGCAATCAAGGTGCTGACACTAGAAACACACAGTCATTTTGGCCTAACTATTCCCCGAATGCTTTTTTATAGCCTAGCTACTAGACCATAACTTGATGAGGCAAAAATTAAAAAAAAAAACATATTTTGANTTTTGGGGGGCGGGGGTGGGGGTTTGGGGGGAGTCTATACCTCTTTGATGATGACGTTGAGGACACACGAGCTAATCGCGGACTACCGACTACCTTAGAGGATTGCGACTGCTCGCCGTCTTCGTTAACATCTGCGAAAAGGGTATTCCAAGCACGCGGCGATTCAGCCGCCACTGTCGCCGAGGATTCTGCCGATTTTTGCTCACCCTCGTCGCCGTTGTCCGCCGATTGTTGCAATTCGCTCGCTGCTGTCGCCGATGGCTTTTCCTGCGAGTTCGTCGATTCGCCCGTCGTTGTCGCCGATGGCTTCGCCTGCGACTGTTGCGATTCTTCCGCATTTATCGCCGATGAATCCTTCGATGACTTCAGAGTTGGGACCGCGATCCTTTTAAGACTCGGGAAGTCATCTTCGTTGAAGCGTACTTCTTCCTCGCTGTCGCTGCTAGACACGGGAGCGACCGGCGACTGTTCAGCCGTTGTCGCAGCCCCTTTCCCGTTGTCGCTGGTACCAACAACAGTCGCGGACGATTCTTCGTTACTGTTGTGGGTACTGTGTGAGTGTCCTTGTTGGTTTTGCTTGCCATGTACGAAATGGCACTTGTCGCCGTGTCGACATTCGCCCCATTTCCAATGGCGACAATGCTTATTCTTTTTTGGTGTGGAAATCCCCTGAAAACAAAAAAATGAAAATATTCCAAGTTCGAGATTTAAGGTTTTTTTGGGGTTTTCCACGATTTTTTGAAAAAATTGCTATACACTATAAAATAGATCTTTTTTTGAAAATCCATCCTTTTGTAATAATTCCACGCTTTATTACTCGTGGGATTTGGTGGTAAATGTAAATATATGACATCAGAGTAAGCATTAAATCTATTGGTGCTATGGCGTTTTAAAAAAAAGTGCCAAAAACCAGTATGTTCTCCAAACTTTTTTTTTTGTAAGATTTGTTAGACCAAAACTTCCAGCGACAAAGTTGTGCACAATTTTATGTTCTATCTGCTGATATTTTTAGATTTTCGAAATTCGGCCAAAAAGTTCAAAATAACCCCTAAAAACCCAATTTTTTAGTATTTCGACAAAATTTCGAACTTTTTAGCCGAATTTCGAAAACTAAAAATACCAGAAGATAAGGCATAAAATTCTGCACAACTCTGTCGCTGGAAGTTTTGGTCTAACAAGTCTTACAAAAAACTTTTTGGAGAACATACTGGGTTTTGGCACTTTTTTATAAAACGCCCATTATGGTACTTTTTTTAAAACGACCCAGCACCAATCTATGATTTGGTCAAGCAGCTGATTTTTATAAAAATAAAACAATCATTTTTTCTTATTCCTTTTTTCCAAATTTAAACATGCATTTTTTAATGGGTGAGCCCGAAGCTGTCATTTCGAATTTTAAAAATGTACTTTACGCTGAAATACCATGCTACAAAATTTAAAACTCTATTATTTGTAGGTTTTCAATCTTAGATTTTTTGAAAGGTTGAAAATTCGTAAAAAAAATCAATTTCTTGGTATCGAAAACTATTGGGGAAAAAATTTGTGAGCCCATAAAACCCGCCAAATTGATGTTAGAGGGCTGAGATTAAGATAATAAAATTAAAAATTAAAATCAATTAATTTTGATTAATTGATTTCATATTGACCGGGGACGAAGGGGACCGTGGGCTGCTACTGCTGGCACCGGAAACTGTCAGCTTCTTCACGTCATTGATGGCAAGATTACTGGGTATGAAAGGTGCCGCATCGGCGGAAAGACGCGAAGATAAGCGCGGTGACGCAGATGATTGACGCGGTGACGCAGATGATTGGCGCGGTG
>LDKF01000340.1:1568-21787 GCA_001026735.1 Rotylenchulus reniformis | reverse complement strand
GGGGGGGGGGATTTATTTTTCAACCCCCCTCCAGAGGGGGGGTCTATTGCAGGGGGGGACTAATTGCAGGAGGGGGACTTAATACAGGAAATACGGTATATGAAAAATTGTTAAAAGTTTAAAAAACGGACATTGTATCTGCAAAAATGGTTACTTGATGAAAAATCATTGACGAAAAATCTTAGATTTAGCATATAATATATGACAAAACTTTAAAAATATATGACAAAACTTTTTAAAAAAATTTTTTTTTTAAAAAGACAAAAAAAGATTCGAGCTCAGCGGATGTGAAAACCCCCGGATCACTCTTTGAATTGTTAGATTTGTCAGGAAAAATCAATTTTTGGCTAAGGGTGGTGGGGTGAAATTAACAAGTACCTTAATTTTGAATCCTTAGAACTTGAAAATCTTAACATGGGATCAACAACAATGTGATGCCTATTTATTAGGGTCCAAAAATTGTCAGAAATTTTGTTTATATTACTATAAAGGAGCTGCTATATATATATATATATATATGCAATTTATCAAGTTTTAAATAAATTGCATTTTTAAATAAATCATAGTTAAAAAATATTATCATGGCCTTATTGTCGGGAATCATGCAACTTCACGGAAGAGAAAATTTTTTGAAAGGTTAGAATTAACTTAAAGAGATCGTGCTGGACCTGGATCCAGGCTTGGTTTTTCCTGGATCCAGAGTCCAGATCCAGGCAGATTTTGGGATACTGGATTTTCCTGGATTTTTGTCCAGAAACTCCGGGTCCAGAGGTGGGGAATCTGGGTATAGATCCAGATCCGGTTCCAGGAAATTTAAAATCTCGACCTCTATTAACTTATAAATGATTCGATAAACGATAAATGAATTTTAGCTGGGGGATGTGAAGGGCAAATAAAAATTATAAATACACAATAGATTTATGGGAAAATCGATGCCAAATGTACATATTGTGATGTTTGAGGTAATAACTGACGAGAAGCTACTTTAATAGATTAAAGCCCAAAAATATGTCAAGTGGGGCTTTTACTGTCTATACCAAAAAGGAAGCTATATTAGATAAAGTATTTATATGCTATGTACTTATAGAATCAATTTTTAAATGGGTACAAGAAAGAAGCGGATCCCGGCTGAACCCATAATCATAGGGAATAAAATTCAAGTTCCGGTGCTAGGACGTTAAAAAGGGCCAAATCTAGCCAGTCTGACCAAAAAAAATTTTGTAGGACATGCTAGGCCGAAATTATAAAAGGCTATTTTTGTGCAGAATTTTATTCTCTATCTTCTGGTACTTACAATTTTTCGAATTTCGAACAAACATTATAAATATTCGATAAATTTCGAAATTTTTGGTCGAACTTTAAAAAATTATAAATACCAGAAGATGGGAATAAAATTCTGCGCAATAGCCTTTTATAATTTCAGCCTAGCATTTTCTTACAAAAAATTTTTTGGCCAGACTGGCTAGATTTGGCCCTTTTAAGTCCTTAAGCATAACGGGATCAGTATCTTCGTGAATGTGGATCGTGGATACTAGAGTTAAAAATTGTGAGAAAATCAGTACCAGTATAAGGCACCAATAATTCGAGAAAGACCAGTACATAGTACCTCACAAGTCAGAATCAGAACAAAAACATGTAAAAATACGCTACTATTTTTAACACTAATTGGCGAAAAACCAATACATTACCTATAAAATACGTACCTTATTATGTTACATTTTGAAACTCTTGATACCGTTATTTGCCCTCATACTGTTTTAATTATTTGGCTCAAAATTTTGAATTTTGTAGGGGACATATTGGGAATTCTTTAATAGCTTTTTTCCAATAAAGCTTACTTGTTAGAAAGGTGCTAGGTTTCCGGCGAAAAATGCCATAATGGGCGTTTCGGCGAAAAGTGCCAAAAAAGTTCTTTAAACTTATTTGTTAGAATTCTTAGACTAAAATATAAAAGGTAAAATTGTTCGGAATTTTATGCTGATTCGAATGGTCTAATTTTTTTTCGAATTTCCCTGAATAAATTCGACTTTTATCGAAAACCCGAATTTTCGAAAATTTCGAAAAATCAAACTTTTTAAGGAATGTTCGAAAAACTAAAAAGATCATTCGGATCAACATACAATTTTGAATAATTTTATCTTTTATATTTTTAGTCTAATAAGCCCAACAAAAAAGTTTTATGGACAGGTAATTCTATTTTTGCACTTTTCGCCGAAATGACTCATCAGCACGGTTAGAAAAAAATTAGTATAAAAAATATTTTTAAAATATTTAGTAAATTTGAAGCAAAAAAATTTAAAAACGGAAATGGATACCAATTTGATAAATATGATCGGAAAACACTTGTTGAATGAAAGAAAATAAATTGAGCTTAAAAAAGTTATGGATAAATTATTCTTTGTCATAGATTTCCAATTTTTGCCATTTAAAGATCTGGTTCATTCCAGGTACATCGGTTCTCCTTTCATTGATTGTACCCATGGAAAAATAATAATTTTTTAGGTATTTGCATTTACATCGTATAAAATAATTTATACTTATATGTAGGCTTCTCACCATCCAGCACAGACATCACAATACATTTGGCATCGATTTTCCCTTATTTATACCATGCGAATTTATAATTTTGTATTTGCTCTCCACATCCTTCAAACTCAAACCACAATCCTTTCGGGTTCGTCGCTTTAATCTCTACAAATAAATAAATATCTTATCTTTTAAATCCAAGAGATTTTATTTTTTTCAAGGGATTTGCTTGGTTTTTGTCTGTATATCCCAAAATTTCAAAAATGAAAATGTATGGAAGAATATGCTTTTAGTCAAGATCAGAGCCTTTTCAGATTTCCATGAAAATTTTCATTTTTCGAAATTTGGGCATTTCCGAATGGTAGAAGACAATTGCATACCGTCATTTTTTTGTCCTGGTCATTCGTGTATAGCCATTTATTTATTGAAGAATTTTTTAAACAAAAGATTAGGACACGAATAGAGGTATACAAATGTCCTTTTTTGATTTTCGAAAAAAATGAAAAATTGAACGGAAATCCAAAAAAAGCAAGGCCAAAATGAGTCGGAAATTATCCGCTTAATAGGGATAAAAATTTTTAAATTTATGAAAGGAGGGTGTTTTTGGGGATTTTGAATGGTAATCGGTCCATCAAATACTTCTGGTGCTAAGCCATTAAAAATTGCTAACAAGGGAAGGGTAAGAGTTGTGAATCGCAGATCAATTCGAGACCCGTATAATATTGTAGAGCATCCACAACTTCCGTCGTAAATTTTAATATTAGCTACCCATGCCCACAGGAAAAAAAGTTATGAGTATTTCTTGATCCGCTCGGGTCATCGGCGGATCAACCGCGCCATTTCGGTCAGCCAAATTTTGAAAATCATAATAGGGTAAGCCTTTAAAAGCGTATATGTGCAGAAAATTATGCTTGATTTTTTGACCCTTTAGTTTTTCGAATTTTCAGCAAAAATTTGATTTTTTTTCAAATTCTCAAAAAATCTTTGCATACGAACATTTCACAAGATTTAAAAAAATTTTCAAGGAATTTTCGAAAAATTAAAAAGGTCAAAAAACCAAGCATAATTTTCTGTACATATATGCTTTTGTAGGCTTACCCTGTTATGATTTTCAAAATTTGGCTGACCGAAATGGCGGTTGATCCGACGATGACCGGCGCTTAAAGCACACCGATTGACCCGCGCGGATCATAAAAAAACTTATAACTTTTTTAAATGTGGGCATGGGCAGCTAATATTAAAATTTACGACGGAAGTTGTGGATGCTCTACAATATTATACGGGTCTCGAATTTATCCGAAATTCACAACTCTTACCCTTCCCTTGTAAGACCAAAGTTTTGTGGGACGAACAACTTATATTTAAAAATTTTAAACAAAAAGTTTTTTCTGCTACATATCAAAGATAAAATTCCTTTGAATAATGTCCCTTCCGCCGAGTTCACCCCCGCCACTGGAACCGCTGAAATGCGTTGTGTGTGAGCAGAAAGGCCATGGCGTGCATTTTGGCGTTGTGACCTGCAAACCCTGCGCCGCATTCTTCAGGTTTGGACCACACATTTTCGGATACTGGTGCTAGGGCGTTAAAAAAGTGCCAAATGCAAGAGCTTGGCCGAAAACTTTTTTGTTAGACCTGTTAGACAAAAGGTATAAAAGGCAAAATTGTGCAGAATTTTACGCTGATTCGAATGGTATATTTTGTTTTACGAGATTCGGCCGAAAACTTCGAAATATCCCCTAAAACCCGTATTTTTCAGTATTCAGTCTTTCGAACTTTTTGGCCGAATTTCAAAAAATAAAATATACCATTCGATCAGTGTAAAATTCTGCACAACTTTACCTTTTATACTTTTTGTCTAACAAGTCTAACAAAAAAGTTTTCGGCCAAAATTTTGCATTTGGCACTGTTTTTTTTAACGTCCTAGCACCTCGGATACCGGATACTCGGATTTTTTGTCGCCATCCAACTTATTATTTGTCCCTTATTATTACTGGTGAAATTAATTTTTTTTTGGGCGTTGCATTGTTGAGAAACTGGTGTACAAATGTATAAGGGCCACCAACACCTGCAACATTCTGCGAAGTTTTTATTTAATTTTTTGGGCCAAAAATTCAAAAAAAAAATTCCAGAAAATCGCATTGAATGCAAGGCGTGCCGAATGCGAATTTGTCGGGCGGTCGGAATGGTCTATCAGGCACGAAACAACAAAAATTGGGAGAGTGAAGAGTGAGTAATAATTATTCAATCGAAAATATCGAATATTTTAAAAAATATGTATGAGGCAGGTTTATATCATGCTAAGGACTTAAGCCATCTTAAACATTTTTCTATTTACCAAGTTATATAAAAAACAACAAAAAACAATTCTTTTACATTTTGTCGATTTCCTTGAAGGATTTGAATAATCTTTATTTAAAAATTTAAAAACAAAAAATTTTAAATTAAAAAAGTCAAAATCTTAATTTTCTCCATGTTTTTCTGGCTTGGTTTTTTACCTATTGGCTTATGATTTTAACGCAAAAATAAGGCTCAATTGCTAGCCGTCCTTAAAACTTTTAACCGTCATTAAAAATGTAGTCTGGCCGAAAACTTTTTTGTTAGACTTGTTAGACTAAAAGTATAAAAGACAACATTGTTCAGAATTTCATGCTAATTCTAATGGTATAAAAATATTTCTGAAATTCTAACAAAAATGTCGAAATTTCGAATTTTTGATAATTTCGACTTTTTTCAACAATTTTTTAGAATTTCAGAAATATTTTTATACCATTAGAATTAGCATGAAATTCTGAACAATATTGTCTTTTATACTTTTGGTCTAACAAGTCTAACAAAAAAGTTTTTCGGCCAGACTACATTTTTAAGGACGGTTAATAGTTTTAAGGACGTTAAAAGTTTTAAGGACGGCTAAAGTGCAATTGAGCCAAAAATAATAATTTAATTTTTCTTAATTATAATTTTTTATTTGAGTTGGGCTCATCAATTTATTGACGATGCTGATGAGCAGCATCCTTCACTTTTGGCCAAATTTGCCGATTCCTACCGTACCTTCGCCGCCGGCACTCAACAACAATGTCCCCGCAACAACTTTTCGGTATATAATGCATCAATTGGGTATGGAAATAAATTGAAAAATTAAAAAAAATAATTCAGAAAATTGGGCCAAATTATTCGGATTATTTGCGGATCGGACAGAACAACAAGGAGATGTTTCTGGCAATTCTCGGTGAAGCATTTGAACCCTTCAACTGCATGGAGCGGCAAGCACAAGTGATTTTCAGATGTTAGGACATTAAAAAATCCGCCACCTTGGCTAATATTTTAATATTTTTTAAAGCTTGCTAGGCCATAACTTAAAAGGTATATTTTGGGTTTTTTGTGAAAATTTTTGGAAAAAATAGCAATACTTTATGCATTTGCCTTTCGAATTTTTAGCCTAGCTAATAAAGTTCCAGGAATATTAGCCAAGATGCGCTTTTAACATCCTCGTAGTAATATGATTTTTTGGATGTAATTATCACTCATTAGAAAATATGTTGGATTTTCAGATGGAATTGTTGAACAACACTTTTTGCCGACTCAATTTGCTGTATATTTGTCATCTGACCCTAGAAAACTTTCCCGATTCTGGCTTCTCCAATTTCCTGATGATCTCGAATGGACAAATTTTGGATATTAAATATTTGGAGGGAACATTGGAGGAATGGACAACGGAAATGGTGGACAAAAATCGTAGCAAAAAGTAAATCTTCATTCAACAATCAAAATATAATATACCTAATCGCGATTTTCAGTGCCATGCGATGCTCATTCGAACGCATTTTTGCATTCGTCAAAATGTTCAGAACGCTTCCAGAGAAGCCAAGTCGACAGGATTTTTGTGCTTTGATGCTATTAACATTGTGCGATTCGGGTATAACATTTGCCAGATTTTATTTTTAAAAATAATAATTCCAGCAAAGCGATTTCCCAGAGCGATGATCGAAATGGAAAAGTGGGGATTGTACAAGGAACAGATTTTGGCGGATTGGCACCGGGATCTGAACTCAAGATCTAGCTCGAGTGGGAATCCCGCGTTGCAAATGGCCAGAACGGCGCGTTCGAAGATTTGTTCATCAACCCTGACAACATTCTGGGTCTGCACGAATCCTACACAGTAGGGAACAAAAATTTTGATTTACGCATTTTTCTGCCGAAACAGCTGAATCCTGCACCATTCAATGAGAGGGAAAGGTCAAGATTCTACCGGGAAATTGAGGAATACGGCGCAATTCCAAAGCATCCCAGGATTCAGAAGGTCATGGTGGTGTACAAATTGATCTCGGTCGGAATTGTGAAGGCGATTCCTGCATTCAGGCGGATCTCCATTGGCGACCAGGTAAAATTGACCGATTTTTTTTGGATTATTGGTACCCAAAAAAGTCAAAATAGGTCGAATAGAGCATTACAGCCATTGGAGTACCTTAACTTGAATAGCTTTAGAGACTTAACCATTTTGTTCCTCCACTCACTAAAGTACCCCCTCCCCCCCTTGAATACCGCCAATAAAAAGGGACACTTGAGTCCCAGCTGAAAAATCCTAAAATCGGCGTAAAAATTCTATAGAAATCAAATTTTATTTTCTGCGCTATGATTTTATGACGCGTAAACATTCCATGTTAAATGATTGTTGTTTATTTCTTTTTCCTTCCAACTATCCACTTTTTATGTGCTATTTTGCAAGAAGAAATTCGCTTCGAAAGATCATAGAAAAGTTCAAATCGCTACTAATATAATCTAAGCCCCCACTAGTTGTTCTAGTACATAATCGGGCCGCCACTAGTTGGGCGGGTTGGCCTAGAACATACCTATTCAGTTAGTTGGCCTGAACATAGTCGGCCCGCCACTAGCTGGCCCAGAACATAGTCGGCCCGCCACTAGCTGGCCTAGAACATAGTCGGCCCGCCACTAGCTGGCCTAGAACATAGTCGGCCCGCCACTAGCTGGCCTAGAACATAGTCGACCAACCATAGTTGACTTATTTTATAGCTTAATCCCCATAGAAAATGTTTATTTTTTCTCTTATTATCTAGCTCAATGTAGATCCTCCTGGCGCGCTTCTTGGCCCAACCAATCTCCTTTTTCGTCAACGGCTTCTATTCTGCCCAACTTGGGGCCACCACCTGGGCCGGCAAGGACGGTATGACCACCATCGACAATTTCCGTGCCATTCCACGATATCGTGATGATCCCCGGTGGGTTAGAAGACATTGATCAAAATGCAACAAAAAAATTCAGACTGATCAGCTGGGCCGAGAAATCGTTGTCCCATTCGGTGGAAATCCATCTGCGCTACCCTATCCCATGCTTGGAGGAGTTCGCACTGCTTCTGGCCATATTGTGCTCTCACACTGGTACTTTATAACCAGCGTAGAAAAATCAGAGAATTCCAAAATTTTAATTTAATTCCTCGATTTTATGACGCGAAAGCATGTTGCATTAAACAAATTGTTGACTGATTATTTTCCCGATTCATTCACTTTTCTGTAGCAGCTTATATTAAGGAATACGCTTCAAAAAAATTCGCTTCAAAAAAGCGAAAATATTTTAGGCATTATTAAAACAAATTCTCTTATGTGGGATGTAATTTTATTGTCATTTTCCATTTGCTTATCCGAATATGCTGTCAACTGGAGGCTAACTCTCTGGCTTGAATAAAAATTTCAAAAAACAAATTCGTATCGAAATAAAAATCTTTATTCTCGACACCATTCAGCGGTGCCGGACCTTTCTGACCATGCCAAGGATGTGTTGTACGCGGAACAATTGCGCTACTCGCGGCATCTGCTCCGCCTGCTCCAGACGCGGTTGGGCCCCGCCGAAGGAGCGTGCCGATTCGCGGAATACATGCACATGCTGGAGCGCGCATTCTTCTGCGCGCACAGTTATGAGATGATGAGGGTCTACCAGGAGGCATTCCATCTCCGTGGCGAGTTCAAAAACTTTTTCCGCAAAGGTCTCAAACAATTCTTCTGATTGATCTTTATCCTATGATTTTATATAAATGTTAAATTTTACATTTAAATAAATATTTATATCGCATGGCACCCATGTAGAAATGCCAGCAAATCACATCATCTGCTGACGGCTATCCAACTTTTGCAGACTCTTCGTAATAAATTGGTTTTATTTCGGTTCAAATAAAATCCATTTAATATCAAAATAGAGTAGTTTACAAGTTAAGCCTAAAAGCCTGCTCGAACTAATCGTCTGTGAAAAAAAAAGTTATAGCCAAAATACTCTGCATTTGGCCAAAAAACTTATTTTGGCCTTATTTTTTTCCATGGTGGCCCAATTTAAATGAGTTTAAGCTTATTTTGTAGCTAATTTTTTGCTGCTCTATTTTTTGATATCAGGATGGTTTCTATGTCGGGTCCGCAAAATGACTATGGACGCATTTATTTATTTAAATATTCCAAAAGCCATAACCAAGGAATTTCTCCTGCGAAAAAGATGCCTATAAAAAATTGAAAAATCCGATATTTAAAATTGGATGTGGATCGGGAATGTGACAGCTCACTAAAATACCGCGGCATTTTATCGGACCCGGATAGCCGATGTCTACTACCTCCGGTTATCGGGGTTTCGGTTTATATTTATACTCGCCGGCTATTTTAAAAAATCTACAACATATAAATTTCATCGAAAAAATCATTGGGCCTGTTTCATAAAAACAGAAATAAATAGATCATATGCTTTCTAAGATGACGTAAAAAAAATTTATTTGGCGCTTGGCAAAAAGTAACTTTGGTTTGAAACGACAATTATCTGGAGTTATCATTTGTCTCTGTCGTTGAATTTTTTTAGTTTGTCACTTAAAAAATTTTTAACTTTTTTTTTGCAAAAATCAGTGTTATAACGATCAAAAATAAAAATTTGTTTATCAATCATTTTATCAAATCAACTAAAAAATAACAATTGTAATCAACCATCTAGAACAAACTTTTATCATATAGCGCTTGGAGGTTTAAAAAATGAGGAATTTTATGCTCTATTTGATGATCTTTTTTGTTTTTAGAATTTCTCTGAAAGAGTTCGAACTTTTTATGTGAAACTCTATTTTTTGATATTTTCGAACATTTCTAACTTTTCAGCGAAGTTCGAAAAACCAAAATAGACCAAAAATAGAGCATTAAAATTCTACACCAATTTACCTTTTGTACTTTTGGTCTAACAATGTCTAAAATTTTGAAAGGGTCCTAATGGCCCTGCGCTCTAATGGAACCAAATAGAAAATGATATGATAATGGTATTTAATGGATCACATTTGGCCAACATATTGTAGGATATAATGAATCATGATCTAAATAATTATTTATTTATTTTTTAAATAAAAAATGGTGATTTTAAATTTTATTATTTATTTGTTTTAAATGTGCAAGTTACACTTTCATGAAGGCTTCCTTCACATGAGTGTCCACAAATGTTTGAATTGGTCCAAATGTGGCCCCAACAGTTTTTTTGGCCTTGTTCATCAAAATTTTGTATTTATCCTCATGCAAAATCAACAGCAACCGCAGTTTTTCCTTTCTTGGTAGTGAATTTGTTGTCAGAGTTGTCCAAATTCTGTCTAAAAATTTAAATAATTACATACAGTATAATATATAAAAGGTGCCAAAAACTTTTTTGAGCCAAAATATAGAAAGGGATTGAAAATTTAGAGAAAAACTTCATTTTTTAACAATTTCGAAAAATTTCCAAAATCTGGAAAATTCGAAAAATTGTATTGGCCAAAAGATAAGACAGAAAATTGTGCAAATAATTGGCCAATAATCTTCAAAAAAGTTTGGATTTGATTGACCGATGTGGATTGTTGTCCATATGTACCTTTCTGAAACGTCTAGTACCCACGCGCTAACAACAATCATTACAATAATTGTTGGGCCATAAAATTTTTAAATTATTTTTAAAATAATTTTCGACGTGCTTCGAAGGTTGTCTCCTTCTAGGTCCTAGGGTGCTTCTAGGGTTTTCTAGGGTTGTCTTTAGGGGGTTCACACACTTAGCGTTTTTCCCGGCTCGACATTTGGGGACCAATCGAACTCAGACCCAAGCCTAACCTATAAAAATGTCAAAAAAACAGAGCGCAACAATTAGCTACAAAATGACCCTGAATAATTGTCCCATTTCTAAAAAGTTATAACAAAATACCGTCAATTTGGCCGAAATTTGGCATCACAAGGGTGCCCATTTTTGTGCGCTGCCCTACGTTTCGTCCAACTAACGTTTCGTTAAGCCAGCTAAAATTCTACATTTCATCCAACCAGCCAAAAACCTACGGTTGGTCCAAACCAAAAAAATAAGTTTATGAGATGCTTAAATATTTTTAAGAAGTTTTGCGCATCCCGGCTATGCACATATTCGTTGTGGGTACTACATACGGCATTCCGGCTATGCCTCTGATGGTTTGGTTTTTTGGCTGATTGGACGAAACGTAGGAGTTTGACTGTAGGATGAAACGTCAGTTGGACGAAACATAAACGCGGCATTTTTGCGGGTTTATGACCTAAAAAATGCCAGCCCAATTTTACCTAACAATTCCTTCAGTTTTTTACGTAGTTCAGCGTCAACTTCTAGCATTTGCAGTGATTGTTTAGCATCGTGGTAATCGCGCTCCAAGGGGGACAGAGGATGGTCGTTAGCTGCGAATTTTTGATCGTTTCTCTGATTTGCGGTAGAGGCTTCAGCGGGTATTATTTGATTTTTGGCCGATTGATCAGATCTACGATTTTTGAGTATTAACCGAACAGATGGATTTAATATTAAAATATAACCGACTTTTTATTGTTGTTGTCATTGTCGGCACCAATCTGAATTTTTTAATCAAATTTAAAAAACCCCCCTTACCGAGGTGCGGGGGGGTGTGGGGGTTGGGGGTCTATGGTACCTAATTATGTTAATTAAGAATATGTACATACAACAACAAATGCTCCGTTTCGGCATAATCCATCTTTCCAGGGTTCCAATATGCCTTGCAACTGGTGAATGCAATTGGCTTCAACCATTTTTTGTTGCTCACAAATTTCGTTCAACCATGCAAGCGTCCGAGGGATTCGGGCCAGGACAACTCTGGTCTGCCGGCGCACCATTTTTTGCGAAAGAAAAGTGCCTGAATTTTTAAGAATTAGCAAATCCAAATTAGGCTAAATGGTCAAGATAGTAGGAATTGGCTACTTTGGCCAATCGAAACTAAAAGATTTTGCTACTTTTACAGTTTAGGCCCATCATTTTGAAAATTTAAAAAAACTTCATTGTCAAATAATGAAGAAAATTTAAAAAAAAACTTCATTATCAAATAAACCGGAGGGGGATTAATACTCGGCTCAGAGGCAGTGATTCATTCTTCTCGGGGAAAGCTTTCTTTCACCTGGGAATTGTTCTCTAAATTTAGTTTTAGAAAAAATGATGACGACCTAGTACCTGGTGTTGGTGTTTATCAAAAAATGTTCAAAAATGGCGTTATGCAAAATTTGCTCAAAAGGGAAAAGATGATAAATTGCCACATTACAATGCTGATCTGAATGATGCTGAATCCGAATCTGTTATCAGATTTATCACTTTTTCAGGCAAAATCCAAGATTTTGACTTAATAAAGAAATAAAATATTTGACAAAATCCTAGATTTTACTTCAATATATGACAGATCTGATGTCAACTTTCGATTCACCATCCTCGAAAACCTCCGCGTGAAACGCGGAATTGTTAAGAAATAGACCTTTGATTTCCAACATATAGGGATTTCAAAAATCCGGGACATAAACTGTAAGAATACCTAATACGAAAAAAACGGTTGAACTTCATTCCTCCCCCCCCGGTCATTCTCCCCTCCCCCTCGCCATAAAAATGATTACAACTTTTTTTCAGGCAAAACTTAGAGAGAAGTGAATTTGGTGTCAAAAGATAACCCTAAATGTCATGTCTGCTATAAACTTGCAAGTACAACTATCCGATTTGGCCAAGTAGGAAAAAGTTATGACCAAGTTAAGCCATAAAATCGTGGTTTTGGCCAAAGATGTGGCCGTAACTTTTTTCTAGTTGGCCAAATCCGGACAGCTCTTCTTGTAAATTTAAAGCATACATTTAGGGCTATCTTTTGACAGTAAATTCACTTCTCTAGGTTTTGTCTGAAAAAAAATTACATTAATTTTTCTTGTGCGGGGGGGGGGAAGACCGGGGGAACTGCCTCGAACAAAAACACTGATTTTTCTGTTTTGAAAATGTCTGAATGCTTACCAAGTTCAAACAGTATCTCTTTGTCCACTTTTGGCCAGTCACATCTCTGTGTGTACAGTCTGCCCACCAATCGGTACAGCCAAAATTGGACAATTTGTAGCGTTTCCGCGTCCATTTGGCCCACAGGCAACCAATTTTTGAGGGCCTCCAATGCGATGGATCGTTGCGCAAAACGCAGGGAAGCCCATTGGACACGAGACCAATCCCAACAAAATTCATGTTCCTTCCTCTATAAAAAATATTCATATTACCATATTTCATCTAATATGTGTTATATTTTCAAACACCCTAAGTGTAGGGTTGTGCGGGACCGAGACCGGTCCGGGATTCCCGGTCACCCCGGGAACAGAGTCCCGGTCCCGATCCCGATTTTCAAAAACCGGGAAATCCCGGTCCCAGATTTCAGAGCCGGACTGACCGGGACCAAAAATGCAACCCCTAAAATGGTATTTTTGGAGAAACTTTTAAATTTTAAGGAAAATTCTAATTTTTAATGGTGAAATTTCTTAAAAAATTTAATGCTAAGCAAAAATTCAGAATCCCAAAATTCCATTGAAAATCGGGTAATTTTAGCAACTTTAAAATTGATCTAGGTAAATCTCAAAATGATAATGAAGGTAAGAATATTTTTACTTTCATGTCGAAAATCATTTTCGAAGTTCGAAACCCCCCTTTTCAAGCCATTTTAGGGGTACCTAGATCTCTGTGATGGACCCAATGAAGGGGGTTAATTTTATAGCATTTTATGATCATCTATTTCTATATTAATTTGTATGAATTTTTTCAGATTTTTTTTTTCATAAAACTTTCAAAAATATGGGGATTTTCAATTTGTCCATAAACATATGTCCGAGCAAAAAATGACCATGGTGGGGAAAAAGCAATATAAAAGTTGAAATCTTTCTCGAATGAAAATTTGTTTTCACATAAATGATTACCCATATTGGGCTACAAAAAAGTTCCTTACACCATTTGCCGCTCTTTACATCCGGAGATTTTACATTGATTTTTCACTCAACACCCACTTTGTCCATAAACATGGCCGCCACTGTATAGTGCCGAACTTTCCGAATTTTTGCAGATATCCAATTTTCCAAAAAGTCTTGGTGTCGAATTTTCAGAAGTACCCCAATTTGGGGTTCTGATATAAAATTCATGTTTCCGTCTTACATTTGCCCAAACTTGTCCCTTCAATTCGTGGTGCGACAACAAATATCTACTTTCAATGTCTCTGCAAAATTCGCTGACCATCTCCACCATTTGAGCATCCGCCAACCGTACCCTGTTGATCAGCAGACCATTCTGATCATTGCCCCAAGTTCTATCTGAACGTTACTGGGTCGCGTTATTATATAAAAAATATCAAAACTCTTACATTTTCAATTTTTTTAGAGACTGCTTGACAAAAAGTTCCAGCGATATTGCAGAATTTTATGCCATACCCTCTAATATTTTCAGTTTTTTGCGAAATTCGAACAAAAAGTTGGAAATTTCGCGAAAAACTCATTTTTCGACATCTTCGAAAAATTTCGAATGAAATAGTTTTTTCACGAAAAATTTGGACTTTCGAAAATTTTATCGGAAATTCGAATAACTGAAGAGCATAAAATTGCTGCAGAATTTTGCATGTCTAACAACAGAACTTTTTCTAACAACAAAAGCATCTGAAAAGAGGTTTCTAAAGGGCCTGGTGACAATGGTGTACCGAAACTTGCGGACCGTATTTTGCGGAAGGCAAACAAAAATCAACAAAATATAATAAATATAATAAATAAAAAATTTTAAATTTATTACTAGGAGTTTTCATGGGTGCTGAATCCGAATCTGACGTCAAATTTAGCATATTTTCTAGAAAAATTTATGATTCGGAAATCACTTGATTTTTACGTCAGTTCATTGATTTTTTCAAAAGATATTCACTCCATGATACATGATACCTTCGCTTTTTAATTTTACATCACTTACCAATATTAATATTGTAAAATGGAATTTTTCGATTTTAATTTAATATTATAAATTTTTAAGTAAATTTTTACTTCTTTCCCGTTAAAAACAACAATGTTTCAAAAGGATATTCTTTATTGGGCCCTAAAGTTCAATCCGAAAATGATTTTACTCAAATAAGCAATGATCTGACGGAAAAATCAAGTGATTTCCGAAATCATAGATTTTTCTAGAAAATGTGCTAAATTTGATATAAAAGTGACAATAATAGTTTCCTTCGACAAATGACAGAGACAACCAAAATTGAATTTGGCGTTTTTGGCAATATGTGAATTTGTCGATTTGTCCGGTCAATAACAGTTTCAGAGGCGAAATGGAGACAAACGTAAGATTTCTGACGACAATCGCCATTACAACAATGGCAAATGCAAATGCCAAACGATAACGACAAATTTTTAAACTGTTATCGGAGACAAGTGTCAAACGACAAAAGCCAACGACAAACGTCAAATGTGGGGTTTGTAGCTCGAAACTGTTATTGGCCGGTGCTAGGGCGTTAAAAAAAGTGCCAAATGCAAAATTTTGGCCTAAAACTTTTTTGTTAAACTTTTTGGACAAAAAGTGTAAAAGGCAATGTTGTGCAGAATTTTATGCTGATTCGAATGGTATAAAAAATTTTCCGAAATTCTAACAAAAAGTTTGAAATATCCTCTAAAAACCGTATTTTTCGGTATTTCGAGAAAATTTCGAACTTTTTGTTCGAATTTTAAAAAAATTAAAAATATCATTCGAATCAACATGAAATTCTGCACAACTTTGCCTTTTATACTTTTTGTCGAACAAGTCTAACAAAAGTTTTAGGCAAAAATTTTGCATTTGGCACTTTTTTAACGTCCTAGCACCTTATTGGCCCCTGTGGTCTTAATGACCTTTTTTAAAAAATTCTATCGCCCTAACTGATGGTCAAACCAACTATGGCTTACACAACAAACGGTTTAGATGAGACGGGTCACCAATGGCATGCCGTTGATTGGAGATTTCAAATTGGTTCCAAAACATTCCCAAAAGTTTTGCACTGTCGGGTGACATTTTGGAGCCAGATCGTTGTCTCTGTTTGGCCTCGTCGAGCAAGTGGCGAAAAACGGCGATCAGGAAGAAATTTTTCTATAAATATATATTTTTTATTTATTTATTTTTCAAAATGTTTTATTACTAATCTTTTCACCCCTTAATTGTTATATTTTAAATAAAATAGATTCCGAATTAGGGTCTCTCTAATCTAATTCACAAAAATGTTGCTTTTACTATTTTTCAACCCAAAAAAGTGGCAAAAGGTAGGATTTTGACCAAAAATATGACAAAATGTGGCTAATCTGGAAATTTATGCAAATTTATTATTTTTTCGCATATTATGGAAGAGGTTCATAATGTGATATCGGAACCCAAAACTTTGTTGAACTATGCTATGCGTTTATTCAAAAAATAAATAAATATATGCAAAAAATTTCACTAGATTTGGTCTTTTTGACTTTTTGGAATTTCTTGAAATCTTTGTTTTTAATCCAAAATTTCTAAAAAAAAATTTCGAATACCGATATAGCCGACCTTTTTATTAGCTTGAATAAATATAAATTTTTCGCTCAAGATTTGCAAAAAAAATTACTTTATGCCATAACTCCCAGTAGTTGTCGCCATTTAGCCAAGATTGCAAATCAATTTTGAACTGGTCATGTCGCATTTGCTGCGATTCGAAATAGTCGATCTGGCATTGATGGGGGTCATCAGCAGGAAATTGGCACAACAAATCCACGACATCTTTTGCGCGCAAATTGTATCTTTGTTGCGTCACAAATGGTATGCCTTCCGAAACAGAAAATGGCATCTAAAATGTGATGAATTCTTTTTTTAAAAAATGGGTCGTTAGTTAAAAAATGTCAGAACTAAATACATTCGTCAAATTTTTTTAAAGCTTGCTTCCACCAAAATCGAAAAGCTTGCTAGTACACCAAAATTGTGTAGAACCTTATGATCTATCTTCTGATATTTTTATTTTTTTCGAAATTCGGCTAAATTGAAAACCATCGATATTTTTGAAAATTTTCGAACTTTTTAAAGAAGAAGGGCATAAAATTCTGCACAATTTTGATTTTTATACTTTTAGCATAGTTAAATGAAAAAAAAAATTTTGAAGAATGTTTTGGGTTTTAAAATTTTTTATATGACGCCTATTTTTGATATTTAACGACACCGTTACAGAGGTCCTATTAAGATCAAGCTGTTTTAGAATCTTTTTTAGACCTTGTTTGACCAAAGGTATAAATGACGAGTTTGTGAGTATTCTATGCACTATCTTTTGTTCTTTGTATTTCGAACCTATCGAAAATATTTTTTTCTTAGGAAATTCGAAAAAAACCTAAGAAGACCAAAAGATTAATAAATTATGCCTTTTTTATTTCTTATCTAACAAATCTAGAGTATACGGCTCCAGGAAAATTAAAACATTGAAAAAGGGCACTATAACTAAATTTAAAATGAAACGTAAAAATAATTTTAAAGCTGATAATAAGGCTTTTAAAATAGATAATAAGCTAAATTTAAAAGATTAAAAATGTTGATGAAAAGTTTTACACAATATTCATACAGAAATGGGACCAAGAATTTTGTAGAATGGATTATGGTCATCGTGAAATTTTTTTGATTTATTTACTTTTCTTTCCGCTGTCCTTTTTTCCGTTTTTAAAATGAATTTAGCTTTTTATCTTTTTTTCACTGTCAAATTTTCCGGATACATTTTTTGCGCTGGGAATGATATGATTCATTTGGACCAAGCTCCACCATTTGCATAATAAAAATTAAAACTTTTGTTAAATTAGCAATAATTAGCTTATACAATTCCTGCAAAACTGACCCCATCCTTCAAGGGTAACAAATTGAAGCTGAAATGTTTGTGGCCAAACAATGTTTTGCCAATTTTGCTCTTTTTGCGCAACAAAAATTGTCCCTGCGAATTGGTGTCCACGGTGTGAAAATGCTCAAAACAGTTGGCCAAATTGGCCATGTGATTTTGTACAATTTCGATGAGGAAGTTCATCCCCCTTTCCCAAAAAACTTCGTGGCCATTGCACCGATTTTTGGTTTTTGTCTCTTCGCCCTTTTCTTGCCATATGATCACTCTGTAGTGGCCCGGGGGTGTGATCTGAATTCTCATCACTTTGCTTTTTGAAAAAATTATTACATTAATTATTTTTCTTTCTCAAAAAGATTTTATTTTTTGAAGAAAATTTTCGTGTTGAGTCTTTTGGCAAAAAGTGCCAAAATGGAATTACTTGCCTTAAAAATTATTTGTTAGACTTGTTAGACAAAAATATAAAATGCAAGATTATTCAGAATTTTATACCAATGATCTTTTAGTTTTCGAATATCTCTAAAAAACTTTGATTTTTGTTGAAATTTTCGAACCTTGGTTTTTTCGATAAAGGTTGAATGTATTGAGGGAAATTAAAAAAAATTCAGTCCATTCGAATCAGCTTAAAATTCTGAACAATATTGCCTTTTATAATTTTTGTCTAACAAGTCTAGCAAAAAAGTTTTAAAGACATGTTTTTGCACGACCTAGCACCGAAAATTTTATTATATTTTTGCAAAAATTCTAAGCACAAATTTTTGACCCATTTTAAAATAATATTATACTATTTTTATTCCATTTACATGGTCTATTTTTGCGATTTTTTATATTAAATAATCTAATACTTTTTATCAAATATATTATCCCTCTGAATACCTGAGCATGATGATAATGATCAGATATTTCACAATTGTTTCCATCGGAGAAGGGTAGCAACAGATTTGGTTTTGATGTAGCAAAATTGAAAATTAAAAAGAATAAAAATTGAGAAATTATCAGCGACATTGGCCAAAGTATGGTGTGACAAATTTTATCTTTATCTATGGAACTGTTGAAAAATAGGTAAATGAATATTGTCTTTTTTACAAAAAAAAATTGATTTGCATTTTTTATTTGAACAAAAAATTATAGATGGATTCATAATTTTTTTACAAAAATTTTTTTAAACAATTAATTATTCCAAATAAAAGAAATAAAACAATTACAATAAAGGTAAAAAAATTTTTTCTAAAAATTAAATTAAAAAATAAATTCGTCTTAACAGAAATTACCCACTATAAAAGTATAATGATAATTTATGATTATAATTAAAAATGAGCCAGAAACTGTCAGGACATTTATGCAGAAATTTTTTAAAAACTTTTTAGCCTCGAAAATTTTGAAAAAAAATTCGTTTTCATTTTTTAAAGAAATTGTAAAAGTTAAAAACACCTTCTATAGTTTGGGCTTAACAATTCTGGAAAAAGTTTAGATTTGATGGGTCAAGATGGCGGTTTTAAATGCTTAATGTAAGGTTTTTTAGCATATTAGCACCGAAGCGAAAGCTGGAATTAATTTACCCATGCCAATAATAAATAAAATAAATAAACAGCTAAATTATTTGCTTTTTTTTTAAAAATACATCAAATGATAATTATAGAATAAGTGAATTATTGGAATTGGAACTAATCTCAGCCTTAAATATGCTGAAAATGTTATGCAAAAAATCCTGATCATTGCTTCATTCAATATTGTTCCACGATTTTATGTAATTTAATGGAGAAATCAGTGCCAAATTTGCAAATTATGCCAAAAGTTTCTACTTTTTGCTTCTATTCCCATTTCTCGTAGTATATATTTTTATAGGTAGTAATAATAAGAATTAAGGAGTTTAACACTTTCCCATTTTTGGAATTTCCAAATGTGTTCTATCTATATAACTTAAGATCTGGCGTATCAAAGCACTTGAAATGGGTTTGATCAACAACGTGAAATTTTTTATTTAAAAAAAATCGGTTATGAGTATTTTTCAACTCCTTCGAAGGGGACTTATGTATCAGAGGGGGTGGATATTTTTCAATTAACTCCAAGGAGAGGCCTAAAAAAGTAAAAAATACCATCGAGATGGAATAAAATTTTTTTATGTAATGTGACTTACAAAATTTAAACATTTTTAATAGTACCAAATCAATACCAAATCAATTTTTTATCTAAAGATTATTTTTTCAGGCATTAACTTCATTGTTGTACCAAAAAATTTATTTCTTCACATAATAAATCCTTAAAAAATAAACTTTGCAGAACGACAAAGCATCTTCGTACTGTAAAAGCATCATTTTTATTTAATTTATTTCTGTATTCATAGCGCCTTAATCTTTCATTTAATTTTTATAATCCTTTCTAACATTATCGATCTTTTTTTCTCTAGAATAATTATATTCAATCATTTTTATAAATTCCGAGTTCCATGCCTCATAGTGTACTGCCAAAAATAAATTTCTAATTCACTGGAACTTTTACGCTGATTATACAGGAGGGGTACCAATGAAATTTTATAAGTGATAAAACACTTATAAAATTTCATTCTCTGATA
>LDKF01000339.1:44479-73850 GCA_001026735.1 Rotylenchulus reniformis | reverse complement strand
TGCCCAACTCTAGTTCTGAGTAGGGCAGCACGCGGGGGTGGGGGGGGGCATCCCTCCCACCCCGTTCCCGATTTTTTGGGGCCTCATCCCTGTCCGCGTCCCGACGAGCTCCAATCCCCGACCCTCATCCCAGTGATTCGGGGATGAAAATGCACCCCTAAAGATCCCATTTTAGACCCAATAGTAAAAGTGAATTTTGATGGAGGACCAACAAAAGAGGCCCTTGGCTCCGTCGAATCAATGCTGATTTGTTGGCGGTGATGCAGCGGGTCCATTTCCCGTCATCTCATACTTTGTTTTTTAAATTATTTCTTTGAGTATTTTTTCGATCATTTTTTGTTGCTTAACACAAAAATTGTATGAAAAATTTTCAGAATAAAAACATTACAAATAATGATGACAAATTCTTGAATGTTCAAACAGAAATTACAGAAAGGGACATAAAAATTAAACAATTTTTTAAAGAAAAGGGTTTTGCCGGTGGACCCTATCGGGAACGCTGGCACCTCCCACACACATGATTTCTTCAAAAATTTCATTAAAAATGACAAATTTTCTTAACAAAAATGACCTAGATTTCAAAAAAAAATCGCCGGCAACCCCTGTCGGGACCTCCTGTACCTCATAGTAAAAATGATCATTTTATATAAATAAAGCTTAGAAAAATATTTTTGAAAAAAATGCCAGCACGACCAATTATTTTTGGAAAAAGACTTCGAAATTTTTCACCTATCCCCGTCCCCGAAATCCCCGATCCCCGGCCGATTTTCCATCCCCTTCCCCATCCTTGACCGAGCCATCCCCGGAAATCCCCGTCCCTGAATTTCTCAAAATCCCGTCCCCGTGCTACCTATTTCTAAGGGGTGCTGGGTTATATGTATAAAAAAATATCAAAACCCAAAACCTACTCCAAAAACTTTTTTAAAGCTTGCTTGGCCAATCCAAAGATAAAGTTTTGCAGAATTTTATGCTCTAATTTCGTGTAGTTTTAGTTTTTGAAATTCATCCAAAAAGTTCAAATTTTTCATAAATATCGAAAAATGTGGGGTTTTCACGGAAATTTCGACCTTTTTGGCCTTCGAAAAACTAAAAATACCTGAAGATAGGGCATAAAATTCTGCATAAAGGCTTTTTATACTTTTGGTCTAGCAAGTCTTTAAAAAAGTTTTCGGCCAGACTGGCCGAAAACTATTTTTGAACGCCCTAGCACCATCGCATAGCTATTGCAGAAATCGTCGTCAGATTTGTTTAACAGATGGAATAAATCATGAATATTTAATTCTTTTAGTATTTCCATGTTAATTTTTTTTTACAAAATTGGGGATGTAATCTGCATAAGCACCCGAGAGACTAATAAAGCTCGGGTTTCGTGATCAGCGAACCCAAAACTTCTGTTGTGCACATTTTCATGACAAAATAATGGATTTTTAATTTGGTGATGCAACCTAAAAATTTTTTCCCCATTTTTCAGTTTCTGGCTTACCAAATTTGGCAGCCGACGTTGCCGCCTCCAAGCACTACTCTGATTACCTTCTTCTCCTTCCTTTCACCGACGTGGACATGTATCTGCACAATCTGGAAGTGATATGTCATTGTCTACAACAGTTTGGTCCGAATGCCTTGATCTATTTGGCCGCTGCGGTGTCCGACTTCTACATCCATGAGGAGAATTTGGTTGGAATTAGAAAAAAAAACTTTAAAGAAGAATATACAGTACAGAAAAAGTGGGNAGCCGACGTTGCCGCCTCCAAGCACTACTCTGATTACCTTCTTCTCCTTCCTTTCACCGACGTGGACATGTATCTGCACAATCTGGAAGTGATATGTCATTGTCTACAACAGTTTGGTCCGAATGCCTTGATCTATTTGGCCGCTGCGGTGTCCGACTTCTACATCCATGAGGAGAATTTGGTTGGAATTAGAAAAAAAAACTTTAAAGAAGAATATACAGTACAGAAAAAGTGGGTGCTATGTCGTTTCAGCGAAAAGTGCAAAAATAAAATAAAAATTCCTAAAAACTTTTTTGTTAGACCGGTTAGACCAAATGTATAAAGGGAAAAGTTCAGCAGAATTTCATGCTGATTCTGATGATATAAATTTTTTCTGAAATTCAGATAAAAATGTCGAAATTTTCCTGAAAAATTCGAATTTTTGATAATTTCGACTTTTTTCGACATTTTTGTTGGAATTTCAGAAAAATTTTTATATCATTATAATCAGCATGAAATTCTGCAGAATTTTTCCCTTTATACTTTTGATCTAACCGGTCTAACAAAAAAGTTTTTAGGAATTTTTATTTTATTTTTGCACTTTTGGCTGAAACGCCCATTTTTGCACTTTTCGCTGAAACGACTCAGCACGGAAAAAGTGAATAATAGGAAGGAAAAAGACACAAACAACAATCATTTAACATGGAATGTTTACACGTCATAAAATCATAGAGGCGGAAAAAGAATTTCATTTCTATGGATTTTTTTGCGCTGATTTTAGTATCATTTTTGAAATTTGTAGATTTTTTTGGATCAAAAAATCTTTTGTAGATTTGAGTTATATTCGCGTGAATACACAAAGCGAACTTTTTTATGAAACAACCAGATGTTTGTTTTAATTATCATGTTTTTTTCAAAATAATATTCATTATGGGGTGGGGGGAGAGGAACTAAATGAGTGCCAAATTCGCAATCTTTGCTTTTTTTTTAAAATCAATGTCAGCCCAAAAATGCATGCAAAATTATTGGTTTTTTACTTTCCCTGAAATTTAAAAAAGGATTTTTCGTTATACCCTTACATAGTCCACCTTCCACCAGCATGGACTCTATTCAAATTTAGGGAGGGATCCAATCGAGTTTTCGAGGTCCGATGAAATTTTAGGGTTCCAATCAAAATTTTAAGGGACCAATTAAATTTTAGAGGTACAATCCTTTTTAATATTCGATAAATAAGAGAACAGGACAATTATAAAAAAACCAATAATTTTCTTAAGCAAAGAATAAAATAAAAATAAATATGTATTTTCCTTCGGCCATACAAAGAATAGTTTACTCTATAAATTCTTTTCCAAAAAAGAACAACATTGTTTAAAAAAGTAACTAAAATTTTCAAAATATTCTCCGGCAGCTCTATAGTAGGGCGGAGAAAAAATTCGGAAACTTTAATAAATGCAAATTTTTACACTTAAACAATTATTGTAAATCCAACAAAGGAATTCAGATTCAGCCCCGAAGAGTGTTTACAGGATGCGGATAATGTTCCCGGACAGCTTAAGAAAACTATTTTTATAAAAATGTATTTAGGTAATTAATTTTTGGCCAGATCTAATCAACAGGATGTTAACTAGCTGAAAAGCAATAGAAATCTGAAATTATTTCCATTAAAAAATGGTTTTTATTGAATTTTAAGCGTCTACTTTTTTTGCTGTTATTAGTGCATTTTGCTGCCATAATTATCAATTAAACTAATTTTGTCTTTAGAACTTTTTGGACAAACCACTTTGGGTCCAAAATTTGTTAAAATTGTCCTAAACGTCCAAATTTAGTGCGCACATTTTTATGGTATGACAATTATTTTTAGGTTATTTTTAAATTAGGTAAGTGATAATGTATCTTTTGTTTCGATCTATGATAAGTTTTACAAACCAAATGTGGGTACTTGTTGGGTTTGGGTCCGCTGGGAGCGGTAGGGGACGTTTGAGTGTGGCCGGTTGAGTGTGGAAGCTATAAAATTGCTCATAACTAGGGAACGGATTTTTATGCAAGTGCATTTTTTTTGCAACTTCAGAACGGCCTGAAAACCACGTAAAACTTGTTTTTAGCATGTTTTAAACGCTCTAGCATGGATTTCTAACTGCATATTTTTGCATATTTTCGACTTTCATATTTTGCATAATTCGCATTTTTGCGCATATTTGAGCATATTTTGATCATTTTAGGGCAAATTTTGCACATATTTTGGAAATTTTAAGCATATTTTGGAAAATTTTTGAATTTTTTGAAATTTTCGGATTTGAAATTTTTTTTTGGAGTTTATATAAAATTCTAGAATAGTTATGACAATTTTTCAAAAAGCTTCAAAGTGTAAAAAAGCCATGAAACTTCAATTTTAAACTTTAAATGCCTTAAATATGCTTAAATTCGTTTTAAAAATAGTTTATTACGATTTTTGAACGAAAAATTTCATTTTTAGGTCATATTTTGCAAAAAAGTTGCGCATATTTGTGCATATTTTGAAAATTTCGAGCATATTTTGCGCATATTTTGGCATTTTTCCGTGCATATTTTATGCGCATATTTTGAAAATTTTTGCGCATATAAATCCGCTACCTACTCATAACTATGCTTAAACGCAACCAAGAGAAAAGGAACTTGGTGTCATAAGATAGCCAGGTCTGCTACAAAACTGCAAAAAGATCATCAGAGTTGGTCGTTTTAAAAAAGTTATGGCTAAATTATGGTAAAAACCACGACTTATGACCAAAATATGTCCAAAACTTTTTTTGCCATTAGGCCAATTCGGGTGATCTTTTTTGCAATTTTGTAACATACATTCTGGACTATCTATAGTGACACCAAGATCACGCTTCTCTAGTTTACGTTTAATCTGAGTTATGAGCAATTTTATAGCTCAACACTCAAAGTTCCCTTTTCGGCTGCTAGGAGAGTCAAAAATTATCCCGTTAAACAGCGGGATATCGTCTATATGCATGTTGTTTCATGTTACAAAATCACAAAATTAAAAATTACATAAAAATTATCCCGTTGTTTACGGTCCAGCTGTTTAGCGGGATATATTTTTAACCCATTGTTTTACGGGATATAATTTTCTAGCATATCCCACTGTTAAAAGGGATATAATTTTTGAATTTTTGACTCTTCCACTAATCCGACAAAAACTGACTCTAATCCGACAAAAACTCCAAATATGAAAGAAAGAATAAATTCCCAATGGATTTGGGTCATGAAAAATGACTTGGTCGCGCACCCTTCTTCAGTGATTGTGGCTAAGCCTTGTTACAAAGCAACTTTTAGTGAATCTATTGTTGTTAAATATTCTTGAGAGCATCTACTCCGTATTGAGTATTTGATTAGGTTGAAAACGGGAAAGTTATCAGGGCGGCTCATTCTTGCTTCCGAATCTCGGAACAACTTTTTCACCAATTTACAATCTATGATTAATTTTTGGTCGAAAAAATCTATTGTTGAAATATATTTTTCCAAAAATTTAGTTTTCGAAAGTTCCCCGGGAAATTTATCCTCATGATTTTTTTTTGATTTGTCGAAAAACTCAATAATTTTTGATGCATTTATTAGAAAAAAAATTTCTTTTCATTTTAAGCCTACGCATAAAATTCAATCTAGCGGCCTGGAGGAAGGATTGCAGTTGAGTCTGAGCATTGTGCCAAAAATCCTTGAAAAGCTCGTCCAAAAAGTTGTTCCAACTGCGTACATGGTCTCCTTCAAAGTAAGATTTATTATCGAAAAACCCAAGTAAAATTCGAAATTTGGAAAAAATTTGAGAATTGGACATTTTTATTTTATGAAATTCACTTCCAAAAAGACGGGCTCAATTGCAGTTTAGCCGTCCTTAAAACTTTTAACCGTCCTTAAATTTTTTAACAATTTATTCATAAAAAACAATAAGTAATTATCAAAAATCATATTGGATCTAAGATACCGTATTTCCTGTATTAAGTCCCCTCCCTGCAATTAGACCCCTCCCTGTAATAGACCCCCTCTGAAGAGGGGTTGAAAAATAAATCCTCCCCCTGCAATAGGTCCCCCCGGGGTCCTATCTGTTTTCTCTTCAGATTTTTCCTCAGGATGAAGGAAAAAAAAGGAATTTAAGAGGAGAAAATTTCGCTTTTTAATCATTTTTAAAGAAATTGACACATTTTTTTGCGTTTTATGAAGAAATTAACCTTATGAAAACATTTTTGACCCACACATTTGATTATATATCACCATGAAAATATTTACTTCATTCAAAAATGGGGTCGAAAAATAGTGCCTCCCTTTTTAGAGCCGAGGTTGAAAAATAAATTCTCCCCTTGCAATTATAATAGACCCTCCTCCGACGAGGGGTTGAAAAATAAATCCCCCGCGGGTCCTAATACAGGAAATACGGTATGGGCTATGCACCAGGGCTGGATATCGTCCCCTCTCCCGTCTCCCGCTGAATCCCGTCTTTTTGGGCCCCCTCCCGCCAAAATACACCCCTAAGAATGGTGTTCTGGGTTGGCAAAATGCACCCATAAGAATGGCATTTTTGGCAAGATTTTAAAAAATTTTAGTGGAAAATTTTAAATTTTAATGGTGAAATTTCTTTAAAAATTAAATTTTTTCCCTAAAAGGTCAAAAGATCACAACCATTATATTCTATTTCATATTTTTCTTCCATCAGTCTCCGGCCTATTAAACTCCTCATCACCATGTAGGAATATAGCCAGGAGGCTCGAGGTTTCGATATCGAAAATTTACAATTTTCTTAAACTGAATAAAGAACGGGCGAGGCTTGAACACCGAAACTTTTTTTTATAAATTTCAAATAAATCTTACAACAAATGAAGAAATTTTTTAAAAAAGTGATGTATGAAAAAAGTTGTTAATCTTTTAAAATTTTTACAAAATTTTATCCAAACATTAGGTTAAAAATTAGGCATAATTTTATAGATTTTAGATAAAACATTTTTGAAATTTTTTTTATAAAAAAATTCAAAAAAAGAAAATTTTGAAAAAATTTAATTAATTTTCTGGACTATGGGCTAATCCCGGTCAGTCACGGACCCGGTTGAAAAACCTGGCCCCGGTCCCGATCCTGGGTTTCCTGGTACCGGTCAGCCCCGGTCCCGGTTTTTGCTAAAAATTCCGGTTCCTCTCAACCCTAGTTGGTAATTCGGCTGAAAATGAACGCCTTTTCTCGACAGCCGGATTGATTGTGGATGATTTGAGGAAGCGTTTATTGATGAAAAGTGTTGAGAGAATCTTTGTTTTTGCACCACAATGTGAAAATTTTACAAATTTGAATATGAATACCATATTTTTTGCGCAATATTTGAAAATTCCCGCCTCCCGTTTTTTGAAAATCGATTTTCAACAGCTCCTGCTATGCACCTATTCGTTTGCCGGTTCTACATGCGACCAACGGCTATGCATATTTCATGGTGGCACACATACCAAAATGTGCATACAATATGTGCATAGCCGGTATGCCGCATGTAGAACCCGCAAGTGGATATGTGCATAGCCGGGGATGCCCCATTACAAAATTCAAATTGAACGTCAGATAACGCGTTACGCCGAAATGGATGTCAGAATCAGATTCAGCATCAAAAAATCCTAAGAAATCTTTTTAGATGATTTTTTTGGAAAAAATTTTTGACGTCAGCGTCAGAAATTACCCCAGAGAAGTTATTTTTTCAATAATCCAACTGTCGAGGGGGCAAAATTGAGACAGAACATAAAAAAGGTATCAAAAATTTTTAAGGAAGGCTAAAAATGTAGGGACGGCTAAAAGTTTTAAGGACGACTAAACTGCAATTGAGCCAAAAGACGTCAGTTTTGGCATATCAAAAATATGGTGTGAGCTAGGTTACAAAGATGAAAATTATATTTTCAAAGTTGAGACCTCCTAGGTGTGTGCTATGGCATTACAAAAAAATTTCAAAATGGGCGTTACACAAAAATATCAAAACCCAAACGCTCCCTAAAAAACTTTTTTACAGTAAACTTACTAGGCCAAAATTTCCTGAGACAAGGTTGTGCAGAATTTATGACTTCTGGTTTTTTTTTAATTTTCTAAATTCAAATAAAAAATTCGAAATATTAAAGAAATACCTTATTTTTCCGAATTTTCAAAAAATTTCGAACTTTTGTTTGAATTTCGAAAAACTAATCGATTCTGTTTCAGAATTGGATGTGATTCAGCTCCATTATTACTCATTAAACATTATATGAATAAAATCTTCATTAAAATCTAAAAATTATTCAATGTCAATAATATTTTATGGGTTGAATAAATTTCTATTACGCTTTGAGAGGAATGAGGAAATTTTTTTTTTCAAATTTCGATAAAGCGTTGAAAATATTTAAAAATGTTGGCTTTTTGAAAGATCCAGATCTATTTATGGTTTTATTCATACCGTAAAATATTGGCCAAATTAGGTCGTTTACCTCAAAAAATTTAATTTTCTAGACTTTGTTTCCTTTCACTAAAAGCCCAAAACTAAAACCGATGTTTCAAATCGGGAAAATAAAGCAGATAAGAGGGAATTGACAAAAATCTCCTATATGAAAATTATGATATATCTAAAATCATTTTATTTATTTGAAGGTTTAGCGCATCTCCATTTTCAAAAAATGGACCGCATTTGTTCATATCAAAAATGATTCCAGATGGTGAATATTTTTTGCGATTTTTAATGGTGTTATTAAAAGTGCGAAAATTGCAAGCATATTTCAAAAAATTAATAATTTGTATAATAGTTGCCATTCATGGAAACTACAAATTTTTTAAAGATTTAATTAAACTAGCTGGCGGTTATTTAATGCGGTTTTTATTCTCTCAACAGCATTGAATAAATTTTTAGAGAAATACTTCATGGAAATATAATTTTTTTTCTTTGCCTTTGACATTTTTTAAATTTTATTTATTTAGCTCGAAACCGATGAGAGCATTCTCGTTTCGAAAGCGCGCGGAGCCATCGATAAATATGGCCACAAAATGGTGATTGGCAACCTGTTAGAGACGCGCAAGAGCGATGTGGTCTTTGTGTATCCGGGTAGACGGGAACCGGAACATGTATCATTGAACAGAGAAGAGATGCAGCAAGGGAAAGACATTGAAGAAAAAATAGTGGCCAAATTGGTGGATCAGCACGTGAAGTTCATAAGAATGGAACAGCAGCACTAAAAGGTCCAAGGGGCCCTTGAGAAAAAACCTGGCATATGGACCTGAATAATACACCAATCAGGGCTCTCAACTCCCAAGTCCCTTAAATAAGGACACCAGGGCCAAAATCCAAGATTTTAGGGTCAAAAATAAGGACACATTAAAAAAAAGATAAGTTTTCGCCAATATCAAATAAAAAATCAAATTCTTTATTCAAATCAATGATACTTATTTCTCAGCCGAGAAAAGATTTGTTGCAACAGTTTTCGACACCATGAAGTTTATTATGCATTTTCACGCAACATGCTTGACTTTTGGGAGAAAAAAAAGTATAGAGAGGTTCCGGCGGTCCCGATAAGAAATTTTGAAAATTAGACCTTATTTTCCTAAGAAAATTAATAATTTTTGAGTTTTTAATGAAAAATCATTATGTTGAGAGATGTCGGTGGTCCAGATAGGGGCCGCCGGAGAAAATTTTGAAAATTAGACCTTTTTCCTTAACAACATTGGTCATTTTTTAACAAAATCTTTCAAAATTCCAAAAATAAGGACAAAATAAGGACAGGGGTCGAAAATAAGGACAAATCTTAGAAATAAGGACGTTTGAGAGCCCTGGCATAAATGAATGAAACCCATAATTTAGGGTGTGTAATAAGTTTTTTTGTCTTTAAAAATCACACCACATTTTTGCCATCAATCTTCGTTATCTTTTTTTTTAATTTGCAAACAATTGTCTTCTTTCATTTTAACATAAAAAATAATTTTTATTAATCAATTTAATAAAGTTATGATTTTTTGAATAAATATATCAAATATTAACATTGATATTTGATCATATTCTATGGTTTTTGCTGAACAATTTTGCTGAACTGCAAAGAAAGAAAACCAATTTTACAGAAAAGACAGCCGATGACATCCTTTATAGTGCTTAGAGAAATTTTTTAAAAAATCAATCGCTAAAAACCTATAAAATTTGGAAGACATTTTTGGGTGGCAAAATGAGAATCTCAGCGAATGACTCTTTAAAATAAACTAGGTCTATTTATGAAAAAATGACCTCAGGTTTCAGTTTGTTCTAAACTCCCCTGAATTTTAAGAAAAGGTTTGTCCAAAAAATGACAACTTATGATCTATCATACTAGTGCCATTTAATATTTGATTAAATTCATTTGAATTTTCAATAAATGAAAACCCTCAGAACTTATTACATACCCAAAGTATTTAACATTAATTTTGTTTGTTCTTAATAATGGTTAAAAATGTGGCCAATTTAGCAAACTTTTTTAGAAGATGTTACTAACAATTATAAAAAGGTATACAATTAAGAGAAATTTCAAAAATAAATCAAAAACATAGTGGATATGATCTTAGATACTTTTGGTCAAGCAAGCTTTAAAAAAAAAGTTAGGTTTGTTTTCCACATCGGCATTGGCACTTTTAACGCCCATGTCGGCACCTTTTTAACGTTCAGCATCATTTTTAACACAGAGTTATTATCGAAAATTTTCAGAAAAAAGGACACTAAGAGCAAAAACAAAGGATAAAGGATTTCACTAGGGAAAATCCTCAAAATAAAAAGGATAGTAAAAAAGAAAATTTTGAAGTAATAACCAACTTTATGCAATTTTTGTTGTCTTTACATATTACAAATAGGTACTTACATCTAAAGATCGGACTGGTCGGTTAACCGATCGGGTTTTTCGGTTTTCGGTCTTGTGACCGAAAATATTCGGTCTTTTTCGGTTTCGGTTTTTTCGGTTATTTAACCGAAAATAATTTCTCAAAACCGAGAAAACCGACCGAACTTTTTTATCAAAAATCGTTGAAACCGACCGAAAATTTCTTCGGTTTTTTTCTAAACAAATATGATTTTTTGGTCGAATATGAAGGAACTTTCTTAAGAAATGTTAAAATTTTCAAATATATTATTTGAAATCGCAATTATTGATATGTTTATTGTTTTACCTACATAAATTGGATAAAAATATGATTATAAAAAAGGTTAAAAATGTTGAAATTTTTTCGGAATTTTTGGAAAAATTTGATAAATTTTTTTCTCCCGGGCCTTTCAAAAAATTCACTATTTTTTGAGAATTATTATTGGCATTGATTTTCAGAAATCCTATGATTTTCAAAAAATTTTCAGGTCTAAAATTTCCAAAATTTTTATTAGCCTAGGATTTTCAAGAATATCCAGGCCCGCCTGTTCGATTTGGGAGCTGATCGGGGTTTTACGGGGGTCGGGATTTTTAAGGGCCCGGCCCTGATCCTTTTGCCGATCACTAGTATTTATATATGAGGGAAATGATTATTTTTTGAGTTGAAATCCTACAATAATGAATATTAAATATGGAATTGATTTAGTTAGGTTTTTTATACATATAAAATTAAACATTATTAATTTTTTATGCCATTTCTTTAAAAAACCGAAAAACCCGAAAAAACCTAAAATGTCGGTTTTTTCGGTTTCGGGTTTTCGGTTTTTTAACGGTTATTCTTTTTCGGTTTTTTATCGAAAAACCCACCCGACCCTCCTGTCCGGTCTGTATGTAATTACTTCTCTTAATTCCTTTAAATTCGTCTTCATAAATATCCAAAAAACCAATTGTTTGGTGTGCCGTCGATCCCGAAAAGGTCCGCCGGAGAAAAATTTATCTTTTTCCTTAAGAAAATTGTTCATTTATTAAGACATTTTCGTGCAGAAATCCATTGTGTGGGATGGAATTTTAGTGAAAATTTTAAAGAGGATAATTTTTAAAAAATTTAGTTTTTTTCTTAAGAAAATTTGGTCATGTAAACTTAACACTAACTGGAATCCCGTTCCCCGTCGATGGGGATCCCGTCCCCGCGGCGTTGTCTCTGTGGGGTCACAAAATACACCTATAAGAATGAGCAAATCGGTAGGGGACGTTTCAGTGTGGATACTAAAAATTGCTTATAACTCAGGTTAATAGGAAGCTGAACAAACGAGATTGGTGTCATTAGATAGCACAGAATGTCTGCTACAAAATTGCAAAAAAGATCATCCGATTTGGTGAAGTGTGAAAAAATTAATGGCCACATATTGTGCCCAAACCACGAATTTACGGATTAATTTGGCCATAATTTTTCACACTCGGCCAATCTGGATGGTCTCTTTTGTTTTTTAATAGCAGACCTTCAGGCCTATCTTTTAATACCAAACTCTTTTCTACAAGTTGCTATTAACCTGAGTTATGATGATTTTACTATCGTCAACAGCGAAATGGTGATACTGAAACGTCCTTTTTTTTGGATAAAAACGCCTGATTCGATCAAAATATTGAAAAGGGATGCTTTCTCTAAAATCGGCAAAACTGGCGTTACTCTTAAAATCGGTCAAAACGGGCGTTTCTTCTAAAATCGGCAAAAACCGGAGTTTCTCCTAAAATTGACAAAAAATAGGTGTTTTCTTTAAAGTCGACAAAAACGAGCATTTCCTCTAAAATCGGCTGAATGGGCGTTTCTTTTATAAACGGCAAGATTCTTTCCTCTGTGATTGGTGGCTCTTGAATCCCTCCCGCAACTCCCCACCAGAGCTGGATATCGATCGCATATCGCATATATCGCCATTTTGGCAAATATTGCATACCACATACCGTTATCGTTTTTTGGCCAATATCGCGCAAAATACACCCTAAAAATAAGTAGACCTCCTTAAAAGTTTTAAAACGTTGACTAATTTTTTAAAAAGAAATGAGTCTAATTTTTCAAAATTTTCTCCATTAGCCCTCATCGGGGCAACCTAACCTCCTGTGGTCATCGAAGGTTGAAAAATCATTCGTTGTTTTCATTTAAATGTCATTTTATTCATTTAGGTACCCAAATTTGTTGGTTTAAGTGCAAAACAATAAAAGGTAGGGAATATAGCCAATTTTTGCGCCCCACAGCCAAAACGACATTTGCGCCCGACTGAAAAAAACCAAAAAATCTTAAAAATGGCAAACAAATCAAAATATGCTCTAAATAAATAATTTAAATTTCAAAACTCGCACTAAATCCCAATTCAGTGGGCTTAGTGGGGTTTAATCAACTATGTACCTTATAGATGAGTACCGGTGAGGGTACAATGTCGTTTTGGATGTTAGGCGCAATAATTCGGGGGCTAAAAGATCAAAAAACTTTTTGATCAAAAATTTTTTTTTGATCAAAAAAAATGAAAAAAAAGAAAAAAAAATGAAAAAAAATGAAAAAAGTGAAAAGTAAAGCCTAAAGTGAAACAAGCGAAGCCTTCGAAAGGGAAGGGAAGCTCCCGCCCTTCAAAAAATTGGGTAGGCCTCGCTCCGGGCCGGTTTGGTTAATAATTTCATTTATTACAAATAATCATTTATTTATTAAATTTTTTAATTTTTATTTTTTCATTGATATCTATATTATTATTATTATTGTTTATATAAAATTTCAGATTATTTTTATATTAAAAAGCAATGATAAAAAATATTTATTTCAATCTCTATAATGTTTTTGTGTTATTTCTAATATTAACACTTTATTGTAATTATGCGTTTTTTGAATCAATTGTATAAAAAAAATTAATTACTTATTTTTGGCTTTTACAGTATCTGCCCAGTCCATATTTATGCTTTAAATTTATATCAGAAATTTATATATTTTTTTATTTTTTAATTTATATATTTTATGGTAAATAAATTGAAATATTTTTAATATTATTCTAATAATTATTTTATGACGTTTTTAGATAAAGAATCAGTGCATTCATCTTTTAACTTAATTCATTATACATCAAAAATGCTCATTGTTTAAATTTTTTTTATTTATTTTACAAAAATATTTTAATGATTTGTAAAATTATATTAATTTTTATACGGTTTAAATTAATTTTTATACGGTTTAAAATAAAATATCAGTTTAAATTATTTCAATACAATGGTTGATTATATTATCATTGTTTAATTTATGATAATTAAAAAAATTCATTTTTATAAAATTTAATTTTTTGGTCTTATTTTTTTTTAAATTTTATTTTTTATTTAACACCTTTTAATAAGCAATTTACTTCGTTTCAAGCATTAATTTTTCTATGTTGATTTATTATTTTAAATTTAATACATATCATTTTTTTATTACAAAAACCTTTTTAACTATTTTTTTTCGAGATTATCTTTAAATTAAATGAAAATATCAAAAACGATATAATTAATTATTAATTTTTACATTTTAATTTTTTTTGGTTTTCATTTTCATTTCATAGGATTTATAATAATTTTAAAAAAATGTGGAATTCATGTGAAATTGGAGAAAAATGTCATCTGGACCATCAAACAGACAAAATAGCTTTATAATTGAGTTTTTAGTGATTTATAACATAAAGTAGATTTCTTATTTTACGATTATATGATTTAATTAATTTATTGTCCTTATTTATCTCTTAAAGCACTAATTCTTTTGAAATTTTTTAGAAATTCAATATTAATTATTTAGTTTAAAAATAATGATAAAGATTAATATCGATTAATTATTTGCTTTAATTTCTAATAAAATCATTAAATATTTTTAAAATAAATATGATTTTTGTTTTAACTAAAGATTTATTATTTTTGATTCAAATTAACCATTTAATATCTTATTCAAGTAATCATATAAAAACTTTTTTATTTATTTTTAATATTTAACATGTAATTTCATCTGACTTTAGTCAATAACTTTTTAATTTAACATATTCAGATTTAAAAAAAATTAAATTTTATTTAATCAATCATATTTATATTTGAATTTTTTTATTAAACCTTTTTAACAAATTTTAATTATTTTATTTAAAATTTTAATATATTTTTTGGATTTATTTATTTATTATTAAATATTCATTCTTAAGCTGTTCCACTAGCTTAATTATGATTCGTTCTTCGATTTCTATCCTTATCTCTATATAGTATTCTTCATATTAATTTAGTTTATTTATTTTTAATATTATTAAAAATTAAAATGCATAAGAAAATATTTATCGGATTAATAATTAATTGACTAGTAGTTAAAATTTTGCCAATCCTAATTTTATTTATAAATATTTTTTTAATATTATTTATTTAAAATTTTTAAATGGTATCTATAACGTGTTCGGAGTATACTGCTATTTTATGTTTTAATATGGATTCAAATTATTTTATTTTATTATCCAAGGATTAAAAAATAGGATCTATTTAGATGTGAATTTTTAGTTGATTAATTGGACAGAAAGTGTCTTTTTGGAGTGTCTTTGCAGCAACGAGAAAATTCTTATTGAACATAAATTACGTTAGAAATAAAACTGAAATATTATTATCATATTTTTAGTTGGAATTATTAATTAGAAGATTAATTAATTTAAAAATATTTTATTACTCATTTTATCAAAATTATGTCATCTATTATTTTTATTATTATTTTATATAAATTAATATTTATTATAATTTTATTGGAATATGACTGATAAGTTTTACATGTCCTCGCATCTCAAAAATATGTATTTTCACAATGGTTTAAAAATAAATAAGTTAATTTTTAATTTATTAATTTATTATCATTTTACAGATTTTATATGCCTCTTTATTATATTAGAATTTAAATATTTTTTGAAAAAAACAAATAATATAAATTAATTTTAATATAATGTAATGGCACATAATCGTTTAAAATATCTTAATATAATTTTGATTTAAATAATACATCGCATTCATTTATTCCAATATATGGAATTCTGATTAAAATTAACGTTTTTTAAAAGATTTCTTAAATATTAATTATTGGCTTATTTTTAATAACGAATTTATTTATATAATTTTATTTTTGAAATTATTTTTTAATAAAAATTCAAAAGAATTATGATGAGTATAGCTTTAAAATTTAAAATTTAAAAATTAATTATATATTTCCATATCATCTTTTTTCCTATTAAGTTTTATATTTGCCTATTATCTATTATTTATATATCATTTATGTTGATAATCATCTTAACACTTTATTCAAAAAATATAATCAATATTTTTAATCTTTTAATAATTATTCATTGTTTTTAATAAATACACAAAACATAGAACATATATTCATAAGATTTTGGTTTATTAAAAATATAATAAATTATAATAACAAATTTTAGTATAAATGCTAAATAAAATAATGCTTATATTTCATCTATATAGATATTGATCTTTTGAACTAAATGAACATTAATTTTCTATTGAATAAATTTTTAGAAAAATACTTCATGGAAATATTTTTTTTCTTTGCCTTTGACATTTTTTTAAATTTTATTTATTTAGCTCGAAACCGATGAGAGCATTTTCGTTTCGAAAGCGCGCGAAGCCATCGATAAATATGGCTATTGTCTCTCTTCTCTTGAATTGAGAAGAAAAAAACATTGTTTTTCTATTGAATAAATTTTTAGAAAAATACTTCATGGAAATATTTTTTTTTAATTTTTTTTTAAATTTTGGTTTATTAAAAATATAATAAATTATAATAATAAATTTGCTTATATTTCATCTGTATAGATATTGATCTTTTGAACTAAATGAACATTGATTTTCTATTAAAGGTGTTTTTATATACCTAACTTTATATTTTATGATTTACGAAAGCTTAATAAAATATCAGACGTTCGTCCACTAATTTTTGCAGGAAGTCCGCTTTTGCTTTAGTGGAGCTCGAAGAACCTGGCTGACTGCGCCAATTATTGTGTATTTGGTTTTAGGAATGGATGGAAGTCAACCAAATACCAATAGAGAATCAAATAAATCAATATATTTATTTGTCCGAAGTAACAAATAAAAGAAGTGAAGGGAAGGTCGGAGAGAAAGGCAAAAAGACTGATTGGCATGAAAGCGAATATGAATGGAAAGGGGTCAGCTTATATAGGAAGGGGGAGAGAAACAGAGACAATGGGGAGAGAGAAGTGAAATGCCAGAATATACTGTAATAATAAAATATGAAAGGTCAAGGGATATCCAATATAAATTATTCTATTTGATAAAATTATTCGAATTTTTTAATTTATTTTCCTGGCTAGTTATCGATGGAAGAATAACTCTTACTTCGGAATACATAGAACAAATTCAATTTTCACTGTATAATTGTATATTATTTGATCAAAAGATAATTTTTTTGTTCAAGTTAAAAACAGATCTTATGAAAATTTTATTATTAGATGTTCAAAACAAATTACAAAGTAATAAATAATTATTATAATTTGTTATTATATATGAGATTATTCTATATTTAATGTTTAGTTTTTAATGTTTAATTTTAATATTTAATTAGAACTTTAAATCATCGTTACAATTTAATAATAGTCAATTTATGTACAATTATAGACATGGATTAATCTTTCATGTCATATCATTTTGTTAATAAAAATATATAAATAAATTTAATTTCATTAATGTATTTATGGATAATAATTATTTTTTTATATTTTAGATTATTTTTAATTTAGAATTTTACTAATTATTGTTTATAATTTAGAAAAATGATAATGATTATTTATGTCGAATATTTTTTAATGTTTATATCTCATGTTTATTACATTTTATAATCATATTTAATTTATTTAAATTGTCTGTTTTATTTTTTCTCGTTTATTTATTTTTCTTCAGTTATTTTATTTAAATCGATTATGATTTACTAAAATTTAAAAAGATAAATTTATATTAAATATTATTTTTCCAGAAAATCGTTAAAAATAGNCATAGAACATATATTCATAAGATTTTGGTTTATTAAAAATATAATAAATTATAATAACAAATTTTAGTATAAATGCTAAATAAAATAATGCTTATATTTCATCTATATAGATATTGATCTTTTGAACTAAATGAACATTAATTTTCTATTGAATAAATTTTTAGAAAAATACTTCATGGAAATATTTTTTTTCTTTGCCTTTGACATTTTTTTAAATTTTATTTATTTAGCTCGAAACCGATGAGAGCATTTTCGTTTCGAAAGCGCGCGAAGCCATCGATAAATATGGCTATTGTCTCTCTTCTCTTGAATTGAGAAGAAAAAAACATTGTTTTTCTATTGAATAAATTTTTAGAAAAATACTTCATGGAAATATTTTTTTTTAATTTTTTTTTAAATTTTGGTTTATTAAAAATATAATAAATTATAATAATAAATTTGCTTATATTTCATCTGTATAGATATTGATCTTTTGAACTAAATGAACATTGATTTTCTATTAAAGGTGTTTTTATATACCTAACTTTATATTTTATGATTTACGAAAGCTTAATAAAATATCAGACGTTCGTCCACTAATTTGGTATGGTTTAATTTTTTTTGTATTTTTTATTTTTATAATTTATTAATTTTTATTTCGATTTTAAAATAATTAGTAAATAGATCATTTTTTATTTAATCTAAATTGATTGATTAGTGTATAAAATTGACCTGAAATGTGATTAGGTCTTGTAAAGTATCCATTCGTAGAAAAAACTGGGCAACACGGTGTCGGTCACACAATTATTAATTCTTTGGAAATCTTTGCCTATTTTTATTATATATTTGATTTTGATCATTTTCAAATTAGAAAAACTCAGCAAAGATTCTTAAAATTTTATTTTAAGAAAAATTATGATTTATTTATTATTTTATATATAGAGTAAAATTTTCGCACTTTTTTCTGTTGGACTTTTATTATTGCTTCATAATTATTATAATCATTAATATTTTTATGGGACCTTTTTAATTTTGCTACAAATTTTAAAATTGTTTCATATTAATAAATTTTTCATTCTTATATAGGGAATACAAAAATTGAATAGAAAAATTATTGACCTGAGATTAGTATGAGGATAAATAAATCATTTTGCGATTGGTCAATGATCCGATGAAAAAGCTATGATAGACTGGACAATAAATTATTAATAAATATTTAACTAATTGTATATAAAAACTTAGCAAATGATAATAATAATAATAATAATTCTATATCAAATTTTCAGCTCAGTTAGTACCAAAGTTATAATTAATAAATGAATAAAATTCATAAAAATTATATAATTAATAATTAATAATGAACATTTAATTATGTAGATAAAATTTTTTTTGTTATCCATTCTTTCTTTTGTTATTAATAATTTATTTAATTTCTAAATTATATACCAAGAAAATTATTTAACAAATAAATTTACTTTTTTATTTAAATATCAAACTCTGGCTATTGAACTGTAACCCCTTATCAAACAAAAAGATGGAAAGATTTTTAAAATTGTTTCTTTGTAAATATTTTAAAATAAAAGCTTTTCTAATTTAACTTTTCCTCCATTTTTTTCATTAAACTTTTAAATTAAAAAACAAATTAACTGATTTTTTGGTCAAAATTAATAAATTTTTTCATTTCTAATATTCTTATAACCATTTCTATTATCATCGATTAAATATTATCGATTAATACATTTATTCCTTCCTATATTTTATTATTAGATTATTTCCATTCATTAATGAGTCATTAAAATTATTTGCTATTTTAGGTACGCGATATATAAAAAACAATGCCAGTTAATGGTACATATATAATTCTATTAATCATAATTTCAATAATTTTGATAATTTTGATCCATCAATCTTTAAAATTCAATTAATATTTTATGCTATGTTTTAATCCCTAATTAATTAATATTGATATAATTTTTTGGAACTAATTTAATATCGCGGAAGTAAAATGGTATAACTTCCTTTACGTTTTTAATTTCCTTGTGTTTTTATTTAAAAATTCGAATTTTTGATGCCTGATTTTTTAATACGTGCAATTGATAAACTCTGAATAATTTCATTTTTGATGAATATATTTTAATCCATCAATTTTCAAAATATAACTTTATTTACACCTAACTTAATTTTAAAAAAATGAGGAAGGATTGCAATTGACTCTGAGCATTGTGCCAAAAATCCTTGGAAAGCTCGCCCAGAAAGTTATTCCAACTGCGTACATGGTCTCTTCTAAGTAAGATTTAAAAAAGCATTAATGGTATAATTAGAATATTTCTAGTAAATATTATTATTTGCTCTGAAAATAAATTAATAAAAAAAATTTTGCCTGAAAATTTTAGATTCATAATTTCCTAGAAATGTTTCTACCTTTTATTTTAAAATATTTTCTTCATTTTTTATATTATAATTTTAAATTTAATAATGTTATTTGCACCTGCTCATTATTTTTTATTAAGTCTCATTTGAGCAATATTGTTCAACAACAATATAAATTAATTTTACATTACACCTCAATAATCTTATATTTTCAATGTTGAAACATATTTTTTAATTATACAACTTTGAGTGTTTTATCATTCTTTTTAAATTTGAATTTTTATTAAAACTTTTTCAATTCATAATTATAGGTTTTGGTTTATAATATTCGGAATTCTACTTTTAAACAGCAATATATATTTTGTACTCAATGTGTTATTGTTTTATTATTTTAACATCTTCAATTTAGATATTTATAGCTGATCTATGCAAATTCTATGATATGATTTTTAAGCTTATAAGTTCTTATCCACAATAAATTTATTATAGTCGATTTGCAATTTAAAAAAGTAATAGTTCACCATATTATTATTATTTTTATCGATTTTAATATTAATTTTTATAATGAAGTCAAATATTTTTTGATTGGTTTTTGCACTTAAAGAATTCGCCCCTATCTAGAAGATAAGGGACCAACACAATAATAACAGATAACCAGGGCTAATGTTCATTAATAAAAAGAAAGGACCTAGTAGGATGAATTGAAAAATTCCATATTGTAATTCAATCATTTTTTTTAGTAATAATTTATTTTTAAGAATGTTTTTTTTTCTTTTTGATATCTAAAGGCAGGTTGATTTCCAATAAATTGATCAATTGAATTTTTTTATTAATTTATAATTTTTAATACGATTAAAAGATAATTTTATACAACTTTCAGAGGAGAATTTATTAAAAATAATTTTCAATTATTTTTTAGTTAGAAAAGATATAAGATAGTAACAAAAATGAAGATATTATATTTTTTTTATCTTAACTTTTCTTTCTTCTTTAGAAATTACTTTTCAAGTTAAATTTTAGGTTACTAAGCGAAACTTTCTTTTTAAAATAAAATAAAAAAATTAGTTTAATATGTTTATTGATAATTTATATTTTTATATAATTAAAATACAAAATATATTGCATTAAATTATTTTGTCATTTTTACTTTTTTAATAAACTTGTAATAATTGATTATATTTTTTTCGAACATAATAGATTTATCATCTATTATGTTAGATTTAATTTCATCTATACTTTATCAAAATAATTTTGATGAATTAGTCTACAAATAAAAACTTTTCTGATATTAATTAAATCTTTTTTTTTAATTTATTCAAAATTTTTATACAATGTTTATATGAATTTCATATTAATTTTTTTATCATTAAAAGATTTATTGATACTAATAATAGTTGCTTTATATATACTGGCACCAAAATTGATATTCAATAACTCAAATCTCCAAAAATGGTTACGGTTCTCTGTTGAAACTGAAGTGCTCTATTAAAGACACATATTATATTTTTTAAATTATTTTCTTCTTATTCTTACATTTACCAAAGGAATAAATTTTGGTGGAATTTGTATCTGGAGATAAAACACCAATTTGCTGCCCAAAGTCGCGTTGTAAATTATGGGTTTGAATTAAAGACCATAAAGATATATTGCTTTAATTAATTATATTAAGGTATGCATATTAATAGGAAAATAACAATTTTAATCATTTGTTTAAAGTGATTCTTTTAAACTTCAAATTATTTATTAATAATTTTTTGGTATTCAACTGATCTGGTAATAATCCGAAAAAAATAAAATTGTTTTAAATTACATATTTTATATATTATTAAAGTATGAAATTTACATATATTTTCCATATTATTTATTCTACATAACAGCTCTTTATAGAGAAAAATTATTTTTATATAATTGATTAAAAAACTAACATCGGTACGCAACCAAGAAAAAAGGATTGAGATCGATTATAATAATGGCTATCAACTTTTATCATATTTTATTATAATTTTATATATTTTATATATTGTTATATATATTATCATATTTTTATATGACATTTATTATATTTTTAATTTAAATAAATTCTATATAATTTCCATTTCTTTACATCAAAATTATATCGTTCAGCTATTTCTTATTTTTATGGTAAGGCATATATTATTTGAAAAAATCTAGAGGCTTTAAATATAAAAGTCAAGATTAAATATCAATAAATTTAAACAAAAATTATTATTTTTTATCACTGTATGCCAGTGTTCGAAATAATGGAAGATTTAAAGACGATTTTTGCTGTCCAATTTGCAGTTGATCCATTCAATCTGTATTGTAGAATAATCAAAATACATTCACGCCACATAGTTGCTTTTTATTTAATTTTTGATGTTATTAAATTTTATTGATTATTAATATTTAATTTAATAGAAACGAAATTCTCATATAAACTGATAATTTTCTTATTTCGTTGTTAGGTCATTTATTAAAAAAATTATAAAGACAATTGCCCCTTATTGAAATTATTTATAATTAAATAAATTGATTTTCTTATAAAATACCATCTTTTTCTGGTATTGATTGTTTCATAAAATGAATTTATTTAAAAATAATCAAATAAGTTACTAAATTATTCAAAGATATTTGGTCTTTATATATTTTTTATAAAATTTCTGATGTCATGATTATGTTTATCGGAAAATTTATGAACGATAATTTTCTTATCTATAATTTTTAATATTTTTATCAACATCATTTAATTAAATGATGTAAAATATTATTTATTTTTTTTCTATGTATTGTAGAGTTTTTTCCTCACTAGTTCTTTTTTAAATCAAATGCATTTATTATAATCCTTAGTATTTAATTCTTGATTGTGAAATTTAAGAGATAATTGATTGTATAATCTGAGAACAATTATTCTATAAATTTTTAATGTGTATAACTCTCATTTCAAATAATTAGCAACTAATTAATATCAATTAAAATTACATAAATTAATTTGAATGATCTTTATAATAAATACTAAAATATAATATTTGATATTTCCATCTTTTTAACTTACAGGTCTTCTTTGATTAAAGCCAATTGACAAACTGTTATTAAGAGTTATTATTTTTGATTTTATTTTAAGTGATATCATTCATAAGTGAGACTCAGGTTTTAGAATGAGAGAGAGAAGAAAATACATAATGACAATGGAAAATATCATCACAAGAATGACAATGGAAAATATCATCACAAGAAAATATCATCACAAGAATGACAATGGAAAATATCATCACAAGAAAATATCATCACAAGAAAATATCATCACAAGAATGACAATGGAAAATATCATCACAAGAAAATATCATCACATATCATCATGTATCACATATCCAACATTATTTTAGATTTATTATTACAACCGATTTCTCTTTTTTTGTTTGAATTTTTGTATAGTCAAATAAATTTTATACCGTATTACCTCTAATAGAACGGCCGGCCGCTCTATTTTACAACCACCCTCGAGAGGGCCGGTCTAATAGAGGGGGCCGGTCTAATGGAGGTGGCCGATTTGGTGCTAGGTCATTTCCTGAAAATCGGCAAAAATGGGCGTTTCCTGAAAATCGGCAAAAATGGGCGTTTCCTGAAAATCGGCAAAAATGAGCGTTTCCTGAAAATCAGCAAAATCCTTTTTTATATCTAACAAAATTTCTAATTACTAAATGATTAAAGACGAAACGACTATTTAAATTGTAAAAATCATAAATATAAGATGAAAATTGAAAATATAAATAAATATAAATAAATAATTTTAATCCTGATTAATTAATAATTACAATGTTCTAGACCATGGAAAATTAAATTCAAAAATTTTAAAACCAATCAAGTTTTCATTATTTGTTCAATTATTCTTTGTAAGATAGATTTTTTGAAAAATAATATTTTAAAATCATGATACCGAAAGGTTCAATTGATCGAGCTTGAACTCTAACTTTTTGCCCTACGGCAATTAAAGTCTCAAATTTCGTAGAAAATATTTTTTGAAAATTAGATGTTGAGAAAAAAAATAAAATGAAGAAAAGTTAGCCTGTTTTTTTAAATAAAATTTATAAAGACGAGTATTTCATGAGTAATTTTTTAAAACCCTCGAGTGCCGAATTAAGGGAAAAATTGAAAAAATGAAAACTTGTTAGGTTTTAAAATTTTTGAATTTAATTTTCCATGGTCTAGAACATTGTAATTATTAATTAATTAGGATTAAAATTATTTATTTATATTTATTTATATTTTCAATTTTCATCTTATATTTATGATTTTTACAATTTAAGTAGTCGTTTCGTCTTTAATCATTTAGTAATTAAAAATTTTGTTAGATATAAAAAAGGATTTTGCCGATTTTCAGGAAACGCTCATTTTTGCCGATTTTCAGGAAACGCCCATTTTTGCCGATTTTCAGGAAACGCCCTTTTTTGCCGTTTTTCAGGAAACGCCTCTCTGTTGAAGACAAAAAATCAATATTGCCGATTTTCAGGAAACGACCCACCACGGGCCGATTTATTTTTCAACCATCAAAAATTTTTTTTATAAACCCTGAAAAATCAACAAAAAAAAATTTAACAAAATAAGTTCAGCTAGAAAAAAATTTAACCGAGCAATCGCTTTCATCTTGGCTCCTGTACATATGTTTGTTTGTTCATTTGCAATATTAAATTCAAAATGAAAAACTTTACTTGGTTTCTAAAAAACGTTTACATAGTTCATCAAAAATGAAATTTATAAACATTCGACTAGGTCTTTTGAAGGAAGGTCTTTTTGTTGGGGGCCGGTCTAATGGAGGAGGCCGGACTAATGGAGGGGGCCGCTCTGTTTTTCAACCACCCTCGAGAGGGCCGGTCTATTAGAGGGGGCCGGTCTAATGGAGGGGGCCGTTATAATAGAGGGAATACGGTATATTAGATGGGATTTATTATTAAAATTTTATGTAAATTTATGTACGTTACTTTATAAAATATTTAGGGTGTAACATAAATTCGCGGCCCTCCTAATAGAGGCATTTTAAAAAATTCATAACTTTGGAATTTGGCTGTCAATTTTGGTCAACTTTTTTTTTTGAAGAAATATGTTTTCTTTCAGTATTGCCTAAAAAATTCAATTGTAAGCAATATTTTAAATATGTTATGAATTTTATAATAAAGATACCCAAAACTCACATCCGGCCATATTTTTCTAGGATCTCTAGCTGAACTATAAGTTGGAAATTTAAAATTTGCACTAAAAAATAGCCCAAAGAACACTCTTTTATTCTCCTAAAAAGAAAATTTTTTGAACAGTGCAATAAAGGTTAATATGAAGTCGCCAAAACCCCTAAAATTTTAGGTCATTTCTAGGGTCAAAATGTGAATCTCAACTTTTAGACTTTTCAAATGATTAAACCATTATGGTTCAATATAAGGTTTCGTTAATAAATCATGCAGCAATTAGGGGTTGGTACTTGAACCGCAGTAATATAGAGATTGACTATTTTTATTTTTATTAAATTAATTTTATTCACATTTATTTATATTTATATTCTTTTGGATATAATAGACCTGCCTTTTTTAAAGATATTTTTATGCTTTTTAATATGTTTCTGTTCTTCCGTTGCGTAGAAGCGCTGCATAGCAAATAGATATTAAATTCTTCGCCCAGTGCACTATTTTTGACATGTTTTGTTAATTATTTTTCAATTTTTTAATATAATTACAATGACGACTTATATTTTTTAATTAGACATTAGTTATTGGTTAAAACTCACTTTTCTATTTCCATAGGCGACACCACATGTCTTGGCACAGCCGCTTCACATAGATCAGCAAACCGCCTTAAATTAAAAAATCAAAATTTTTTTTTGAATTTTTTCATTATACAATAATTAAGCCCCCACATTTGGCCGGGATAGGCGAGCCGGCACCCATCGCTCAAACGCACTCTGGCATTTTGAAAGTAATAAAGCAGTATTTTTTGGACAATTAATTATTTTATTTAGTATTTTGGAACATTTTATATAATTAATTTCATTATAATATAAATATTTTTTGATTGATTTAGGAAAATTAGTTAGATTTTAGAATATCATTATCTTTATTTTAGAGAAATAATTTTTTGTTCTAATTGTATATTAGATCAAAAAATTTAATCTAATTATTTTCTATTTTTAAAAAAAAGGATATATTTTTTACTAAATTATTTTTAAAATTTATAAATATTTAAATCATTTCGGATTTTTTAACAATTTTAATTAATCATTAAAAAAGTCGATAAATAATAAACAAATTTTTTTGTTAATTTATTTTTTCACTTAATAAAAATATTTTTATTTTTATATTAAATGAATTAAAAAATTTCTATCAATTTTATTTTTTTTATACTTAAAAATTTAAGAATCTTTTAAAATTTTAAAATAAATCATTATAATTTAATATATTAAATTAATTTTTAATATGATAGAAGAAAATTAAATATTTTCAGCATATCCATTTATCATATATATCCGTAAAATTTTAGGCTCTTAAATTCTATTTAATTTTATGATTGAAAATACTATTTTTCTTAAACAGCTATAATAAAATTTTATATATTTATGAAAAAACTTATATTTTATAAAAAAAATATAATATTTGATTATAATTTTTCAAACATAATAGATTTATCTTGATTTTGATTTAATTTTTTTATAATAATAGCATTAAATATTTTTGATCAATTGGTCCATAAAATAAATTTTTTTTAATTAAATCTTCCTTTTTAAAAATTAAATTCAAAATTGTTTACAATGTTTTATATTGTTTTATTTTGAGAATAATTTCAATGCTATTTTTTATCATAAAAAATTTATTGATATTAATCGAAATATCAAAATATTTGAATTATATATAATAACACCAGGTTGAGTGAAATTCAACAACTCAAATCTCCAAATTTAGTTGCTGTTGGAAATGTATTGCTCTACTAAAGACATTTCAATCTTTTTAAATTATTTTCTTCATAGTCTTACAATGATCAAATGAATAAATTTTGGTAGAATTAAATATGTAGATAAACATCAATTAGTTGCCCAAATTTGCATGCTGAATTTTGGTTTTAGCATTAAAGTTCATTATGATTATGATGCTTTAATTAATTATATTAAAATAAAATGCTATGTATATTTAATCAGCAATTAGCAAATTTCCATTTTTTGATTTTTTAAAAATGTGATTCCAGTATAAACTTTAAATTATTTTATTTCAAAATTTTTTGATATAAAATTGATCTGGTAATAATCTAAAATAAGTTTAACTAGCAATTATTCAATTTTGTATCATAATAAAATAATATTAATTCCATATTAATTAGCTTACATTATTAAAAATTTTAGATTAATAATAAAAAAATTAAAAATATATTTTTATTTTCAACATAACTTTTTACATTTTTTTAGAAATTAATAAAATAATTTTATTTCTAAAGGGTATTTTAATCCTTTTCTAATTTTAAACAATTGGTTCATAATGATAATTTATTAATAATTTTTTATATCTGTAATCATTTTTCATATTATTAGCGAGCTTGCTACATCATAGCTTCCTAAAGATAAATAATTTTAAAAATATAATTAACTTAAGTAGTAGCATTGATAAGGAAAAAAGAACAAAGGATTAGAGGTCGATTATAGTAATGGCTATATTAGCATATTTAAATTGATATAGAACATTGGCAAACAATAATGTCAAATTTAATCATTTATATAATTATATTATCTTTTAATAAATTTTTAATTTTATTTAAAATATTTTAAATCAATAATTTTCTAATTATATTTTGATTTGACTTTTATTTATTCATACTTTTATTTAACATAATGTTACCATCAATTTTGCAAAAATAAAAAAGGCAAAATAATCTAAAAATTAATGTGATATCATTTTGTTTTTGTTTTAAATATAATCTTTTAAATATATAGTTTTGATATATTTTTTATATTTAACTTTACTAAGCATTTCTTTCATGGATATTAAGTATATTTCTTGGGAATATTTATAAATTTTATTTTATATTTGTTAATTGAATACTATGTGACGTATTGCAATAATAGCCTTGCCTGATTGCAATTTTTCAATTTATAAAATAATTATAACTCCATTTTCCACCATACCATGATCTCGATGCTTTAAAATTTGTGCAGTTTTGAATATTCAATTACATATTATTTTATAATAAATGAATTAAAATTATTAAAAAAATTTCTTAATAATATAAATAATGAAATTCAATCGTAAAGAAAAATAAAATATAAAATTAATTGATGTTGATCTTAAAACAATAGATTTTAATGGGATTAAATATTATGCAATTCTTTTATTGATATCAGACAATTATAAAAATTAACATTTAGAAAAAATTTCTATTTAATAACTATAAAAAAATAATATTAGCGATATGACAATGCTCAATTAAATTTTTATTTTTAATTTGTTTTTGCGTTCTTAATAATTAATGAAAATTTTAGACACCATAGCCTCAAAAAAAAGATGTCACTTTCTTCAGATAAGCCGACCCCTAGTCAAAAAAGTTGGATTGGAAAAATAATGTTGCTGTTTCTTTAGAGAGAAAAAAATTAAAAATTTAATTTTAATTTTTAAAACAATATTCGTTTCTTTCGAATGGATCTTATTAATTCATAATTAATTATTATTTTAATTTTGACTCTTTGAGTATGGCCATTAAAAATTTATAAATTTTTTTCTTTGAAATTTGTCATTAATAATTTATTAATTTAAAAATTTTTAGAAAAAATTAATGTTAAGTTTGATAAATATGGAAAAAATTAAAAGTCCTTCCCTTAGATAAATTACAAATTTTATTTATATTTTTGGCTTTGATATTTATATTTATTAGAGACCGGACAAGAGAACCGATCGATCGATATCGATTAAAATATCGAAAAATATCGATATCGAAAAATATCGAAAAATCCAAAAAAGTTTCGATCGATCGATATCGATATTTTAATCGAAAAATATCGATTTCGAAAAATATCGAAAAAAATCGACCGATATTTTTCGATTTTTTCTTTAAAACTGGATTTTTTAAAATTAAACTTTAAGCAAAAATAAAAATAAAATTTTAACAAAATTCTACATTATGTAATAGCATGAAAAAACAAAAAATCAATATTTGAATTTGCGCAGTGTCCTACAATGCGTCGTCCTTTGGCCAATAAGTCCTGAACAGGGCTGCGTCGGATGATCCGATGATCCGAATCCGATGATCCGAAACCCGATGTTTTTCCTGATCCGATGATCCGCGATCCGATCCGACATTTTTGGGCTGATCCGATCCGATGATCCGATCCGAAATTTTCGTTGATCCGACGCAGCCCTGGTCCTGAACAATTTTTGACGTATTTATTGCGTCTCGGACCACAAGAAATTTATTGTGTGGGGAG
>LDKF01000339.1:17390-44379 GCA_001026735.1 Rotylenchulus reniformis | reverse complement strand
GGGGGGGGGACTTAATACAGGAAATACGGTATAAAACTTAATAGTTATTTAAATATTTGAAAATTTTTTGGTGGATATTTTTTTATCTGTTCTAAAAATTAATGTTTATAATACTAATGATAATAGTATTTTGAAATTATTCATTTATTTATTTTTTGTAAGTTTTTTGTTTATGCTTATTTTTATACAGATAAATCAATAAATATAAGCAGTATTTATCATTTTATTAATGATGCTCGTTTGATAGGCTGATCTTTAAAATATAATTAAAGATTTCACTTTTTAATAGAACAGAGAGACCTACACCTTTTTTTTAATTTTTTTAAATATTTTTTAACTTTACAAAGTTTAAATTCGAAGTTCATTATTTTATAGTGATAAGAATTTCATATTAATAAATTAGATTTTAAGTAAAACTTTTTATATAGCAAACATGAATAATTATGAATAAATATTTTTTTACATAATATAAATGAAAATATTTTTTCCTAACCAACATATTGAAGAAAAATAGCCGTTGTTAATTGATTTATAAATCATACCATTTATTACTTTTTAATTACGATAAATATATAACTTCCTTTTTATTTTCATATAGTTGAGTTTGTAGTTGCTTAAAAATTGCTTTAACACTATTCTAAATTAATTTAGATTTTAGTACTTATTTATATTTATTCATGATAGTTATTTCATTATATTTTATATTTTTATGACCATTTTTATTTCTCCTAATTAATAAAAACGTGGCATGAAGCGATTGAGTAGCAGTGTTGTCATATTTGGCTTGAATAGATCAATTTCTATCAAAAATTATTTCTGTGGAATTAATAATATATCTCAATAATATATTTTCCTAGCGGATCAACCAAAAAGCCTTTTAATTTTTTATTAAATTGAAAAAAAACAATTTTCTTTTTTATTATTATGGAATAAAATGATTTTTTATTTAAAAATGAATTTAATTTTAATTTAGTTAAAATTTATTTATTACTATAAAATTTTGGTTTTATATTTTCAATCTATCAAAATTAGCGCATAAATTCATCGTAGTTTTTTCAATATAATTGGTATTCAATATACAAATAAATTTACAACTAATTTATTTTCCAATTATGATAAGGCAATTCTCATTAAAAGTAAACATTTAATCAGAATAGAAAGTGGAATAAATATTATATTTTGAAATAAATTTATATTGAATTTTTATTTTATATCGACATTCGACAAAAAAGTATTGATTATATTTTTTCTCGTGTTTGGCAGACTATTTTATTCCATTTGTTGTTTTTTTTTCTCATGCTTGGCAGACTATTTTAGTAATTTCATTTTTTACATATTTGAATTTATATTATATTATTTCGGTAGATACTGATTTTATTTTATTTTTTTAAATTTTATAGCTTTATCGTAATATTTTTTTTACCAAATTTTCTTGATTTGCTTATTATTTGATTACTCGGGTTATTCAAAAGAGATAAAAAATTGATCAAATAAATTAATAAAAATCAAGTTAAAGATTTTCTACAGATCATTGTTGTAAAAGTATTTCTTTCTTTTTATTATTTTAGCTACAAAGATTTAAAATTTATATTAGTCGTGATTTTTTTAAATTATACATAATTATTTATGTAATAATTATGGCATTAATTTGCTTACAACTTAATTTTTTTTATTTAAATTTACAAATTTATATTTTGTGTTTTCGCATATAGCGTTTTTTATTTTTTTTAAATTTTGAGGCTACACTTTTATTTTTTTCTCCATCTATTAATAAACCAACTGTTTATGTCATACAAAGTTTCTTTTTAGTGATGTCTACCTCTGATGGTGTATTCTATATCATCATTGCATTATTTAAAATAAATTATAAATTTTAAAAAATATTAAATATTTAATATTTCTATCAATTTAAATACTTATATTAATTTTGATTATTAAATCATTTAGTAATTAAACTTGGTTTTTAAAACACCAAAATTGATTAGTATTATAAAATCATTAATAAAATAAATTTAGTATTTTAAAATGATTTATAACTAATTAAAATTCATTTTTTATCCATGGCCGGATGCCTGTGGTGGCAAAATTGCACCGATTGAATATAAATCGGAGAAAATTTTCAATTAAAAAATCATCATCGATAGTAATTAAATATATTTATGTTTACATATCAAAAAATTATATCACAATCTTTATAGAAATTTCAAAAGTAATACGCATTATAATATTTCAAATTTAAAAGGAGTTTAGTTTCCCAAAATTATATTATTTATTAGACTTTTTCGATCAGACATCAACGTTTCTTTTAAAATATAATTGAGATTATAATATTTAATTTCCCTTTATGCATCTTAAATTTATCGTGTTGTTCGAAACCACATATAATTTCCTTTGATCAATTTAGATTGATATTTTTATTAGTAATAATATTTGTTTATTTTATTCGATTTGTTCTTAAAATACCTAAACCAACACCATACCTAATACATAATTTGATTATTTCATCTAAAATTAAAATTTTCTGATAAGCATATTTGTGCCGATGTAGTGAGCACAAAATTTATCCAACAAGAAATAACTCGGACAACAAAAATATCGGTGAAGTGATCGGATTGATCATAAGATCAGAAAAATCGATCAGCGAGCGTAGAGGGGCGAACTGGGCCAAGCGTTGATCAAGGCTGGCCGGCGTAGGCGAGAGGATTGCACGAAAGCCGGAGAGAATAAGGGCACGAGCGAAGACGGGAGGGAGGAAAAACTAGTTGGTGTGAACTGCAGAAACTTTGAATTGATAGCTGTACTGTTTTTTTCCCGGATTTCTGGGGGGCTTAAATATCGGCATTTTCGTTGGCCAGTCCCCCCTCCTGTCTGGCTGGGCTGCAACTTTCAATCTTCCGCTTATTGTTCGACCTCTGATATGCACGTGAAATCCCACTTTTCCATTGTACAATTAATAATTTTTTGGGCCAGACACTCTTGCCCATATTTCTATTGTTCCCCTTTTTGACATTTCTATTGTGTAATATTTTAACCAATTTTGCAAATTTGAGGCGTACTTTGATACCTAAAATTTATTAAATTTTGACTCTGTGAAAAGTTAGCCTAATTTTTATTTTCAAAACTTTTTATTTCACATATTTTTACGTACTTTTTCGCGTATTCGCGACACTCCCCGCGAGCTAGAGAGACTTTTGTAGCTCGGTTTGCTTTTTTGCTTTTGGAACATTCTTGTTATGAAATTAAATATGATGGGAGTAAGGACTGGCGAAAGGCAAAAAATGAAAACAATAACAATTATGACAATCGGTAATAATGTGATGAACGCAAGTAAATTATTAGAAATTAAGTTGCCTATAAACTTAAAGAAATTTCCGATTGAATCTAGAAAAGTCGTGGTGTCCCCGTTTACTGGTTCAGATTCACTGTTTGAATCTCCGAATTTATCCTTTTGTTGTTCTATATAATCCAGTTTGCCTTTGATTATGACTTCCGAAAGTCCACCAGGGCAGTGAATTTGACATTTTTCTTCCACATTTTCCCCTTTAAAATTCAGCCTAACATCTTGGACACTGTTTTTATCATCACAATTCACATTCACCGTTTGACTCGGACATATAACTTCGGCGAGTGCCGTCCCGTAGTCAGTCTTACAAGTGAATTTCCAGATTGCTCCATTCTGACAGGAATAACATCCCTCTAATGATTTTGATTGATCAAACATTTGGTGTTGTCATAAATGGTTTTAACTTTAAACCCCTTAAAAGTGACTTGCATTTGTAATGCGGTAGTCTGTTGTAATTTTGCCTTGAGTTTATCCTTATATTCAATATAGCTGCCTTTGGTATTTTTCGGTAGAATAAATTGTTTGTTGCTGAACATAGTAGGGAGGGGATCTTGCCTGCACTCGCAATGTACGGCTGAGTCACCACCGTGGCATTGGCATGCCTCGGGCGGAAAAGTACAATCAAAGGCTTTCGCTTTAGCCTGATTTCCGCACTTTAAACTTTTCTCGAGGAGCTGTTCATTCTCTACTACAACCGCTTTGTTATTCGTATGATCAATGACAAATTTAGCTCCAAATAAAGGCGTGGGTGGTATACTTGTCGACGTTAATGTTAAGGAAATTCCCTCATTAGTCGAGTTACTGTTATTGATATGTTTAATAATTCCTGGATGCAATATAAATGACGCGTCCAATGGTAAATTCTTGTTGGGCGGTTCTTGTGTTATGGCTAATCCCAATTCTATTGTCCATGATGGACAAGTTACTACTTCATAGATATTTTTGCTCGTTGATTCTGTGTAAGTCCGATAGAACAAGCAGCCGTCCGTTGCTAAAAAACAGCCGCAGTGCCAACCACCACAAGATGCGACACAATAAGAATAGCCGGGCTGCTTGTTATAATAACTTTTGAGTTCCGGATTGGGCTCTGACATTTTTAGGGACTGACATATAGTTCCTGTGCAGGAACCTTTTGAAGGACATCTCTTTGATGACGCAGACTTTAGAACATAGTTACGCATAAAATAATCAGACTTTTCTGCACAAATCAGCCTAAGTTCTGTAATTTTTAGCTTTACTACTGTGCTGCTACCATTTGTCTGGGAGTTTTCTAATTTTAGACATGATAAGTGTTCCGGTTTTAGTGAAATCTGCGTTGTTTGGTCATAGGCACATTCTATGGTGTCCATTTTGCCCTCTCTAGTCCTTTTACAATTATTCGAACCTGCGACTAAATTGGTGACTTCGTCACAGGAGTATCCCAATTGAATCTGCACGACTGTTGCCAAGATCAAAATCAAATATTTCCTAGATCTATTTGACCGGACTTTGGATCTCTTCTTTCTACAGTATCTTAAAAGGGGTATCGTTACTGCTCGAATGATGATATAAAGGAATGAAAAGATCTTTATTAGTAAGGTAGTAACATAGAGTGCCAATACAATTAATGTGATAATCATTGCCCAATGCAATTGTTCAACGCATTGTGGGTTCCTCAAATATTCCAAACAAAATCTGCATTGGATTAATTCACAAATCGGCGATGCGCCACAATCAATAGTTTTTTCTTCAAGAATTTTTTGCCTTTCTTTGAATTGAATTTTTACTGAATATTCGCGAATGGTTAGAAATGGTGGGAGAGGAATTGTCTCTTTTGACTTCGGAGATGTAATTGTTACGCAATAAGTCGAAGAACATGCATAAATTTCACTTAAATGTTGAACGGATTTTACGAGAATTCCTCCCTTGGCACATTCTGCAGTATTTTGTGTGGGGGGTATTGTGATACTAATATTGGCTATGCTTGTGGTGTTTATGATATCCCTTTTCTTTCTTTTGATAACACTTTCTTTGCTTACGGTATTTATGGAAGTATAAAAAGTTTTTTCTTGACGTCCCCACGCTATAATGGGTATTCGATCTTCATGTGACGGGATAAAGTATGATCTTTCCCTAGGATCATAATAGCAAAATTTTTTGGCTTCTGTCATAATTTGATTGGTACAATTATAATTTTGACAATACATAGAGGTTCCAATCGACTGATTGCCCTCCCCCAAACAATAAAAATCGGTTATGTTTGCCGTGTCAATGTGTAATAATTTTAGCTCGTTGACTATATAAACCTCATTGTTAGGCAACATGATGACATCAAAAAAATCATTTTGGATAATTGAACAATTATCTGTTATATTATGCTTATTTTCCGCTATGATGGATAGTTTCGTTCTGTGAAAGGATTGGTTATCAAAATTTACTTTTGGGAAAAAGGTGCAACCTGTGGCCCACGATGGACAATTACACGTTGGGCCACAATAAGGTGGGTGATTTGTTCTCACATGACTTGTGTCATTACAATAGATATGTTCATAACAATATTGGTTAGCAGCCTTATTGTATTTGATTAAAAGGCCTATTTGGACACAATATGTGATTTCTACGGATTCCCATTTCTCCATGCTGAGTTCAGATCGCGGATCACATTGAAAATTGATGCTATTACCGAGACATGTTTGGATTGTGAACAGTAAGATGGCTAGGAAGGGTATGATTTTGTCAGAGATAGACAAACTGTTATTTCTGTTTCGCATACCAGGCTTCTGGATTATTCTCATTAGATTATTTCTGGTTGGAATAATTTCGGAATCATAAGAAATTTCTAGTGGATAAATGAGATTGACTGGTCGGTTGATAAATGACTTGTTTGGTAATTCAACTATTGCTCCTCTTACGATGCCATCAGAACTTCGGATCAATTCGGTGATTTTACCGAGTTTCCACATTGCCCTAGGCAATTCATCCTTTATAACGACGACTTCATTGACCTTAGGCTCGCGTTTGGCCGACCCGCGAGGATTTTTGTGGTGTTTTTTGAACCGTTCCCTCAGACTTGTTATATATTCATCTGACCATAATTGCCAGTATCGGTCTAACAACTTAGTGGTGTTTTCCCAAAGCTGAACTGTTTTATCATAGGGAGTCGGATTGGGGACATATGAATTGTCTTGTCTGTAGGTCCTATTAGTTTCCCAACTAAGTGGAGGAATACAAATATTTTGGTGTGGTAAAAGAAAGTCGATTGGTCTAAGCGTTACTGCTGAGTTTATGTCTTCATAAACATATGTCAATGGACGCGAGTTGATTATTGCTTCTACTTCACAACCTAGTGTCGATAATGTATCTAAGTCAAGCAATTTTTCCCGATGATCTTCCTAAGGCTGGACTTCACACTTTGTATTAATCGTTCAGTGGCTCCATTCTGCCAAGGAGCTCGCTCGAGAGAGAAGTTCCAATTGATTTTTTCCTTGACGAAGAATTGTTTAATGCCTTTATCTTCGAGAATTTTGTCAAGAGTCAGCAATTTGGGCAATGTTTTTGAGCTCAGTTTAAGTTGGGGTGCGTTGTCACTCCATATATGTTTTGGCGTACCTTTCCGAGAGATAAATCTCCGGAAGGCGTTTATGAGTGCACCGGTACTCAACGAGTTTACTAATTCCAAGTGAATTCCGCGAGTTGTGAAACAAGTGAATAAAATAAGCCAATATTTCTCTTTAATTTTTAACTGAACAGGTCCCATGTAATCTAGTCCTATTGATTCAAATGGACGGTTAAGTTGGACTCGATTACGCGGATATGGTGGCATAATTGGCTGTTCAAACGGTTTACCCTCGTAGCGTTTACAGAGATTGCACTTTCTTCTTTCAGTTTCTACCATTTTTCTACCTTTTGAAATCCAATAAGTTTTTCTTAACTCTGCTAATGTGGTCAGTGTTCCTGCGTGTTTCATTTTTACGTGAAAATGTCGGATTAACAAATGCGAGATTGGATGGGATCTAGGTATAAAAATAGGTTCTACCCCTCTTATTGAGGCGAATTTCATTCGACCTATACATCGGAGCAGATCTTTTACATTATTGATGCCCAATTGCTTCACTTCATTAATAGCAGGCGGTTTTTCCTTTTGTGCAAATCTTACTACCATTTCTTCGGCGATTTCCCTTAGCTCCACAGAATTGAATTTAGTGAGATGTGCCAGTCTTTTCTTAAAGCTAGGAGTTTTTTTCAAAGTGAAGATTACAAATTGTAAGATGATTGACATAAGTGATATAAATTTATCCCATGAGCTGAAATTGTCCCACGGCAAGAATTCTTTGGTTATTATAGGATTTTCAACTTTCAATGCCAAATTTGGTTCCACTTCTAGATTTTCTAGCTGTTCTGGTTGGATAATTGTAGATGAATACTCTTCGTTGGGCCAATTTTCTTGAGGAGAACTGAGCCATATGGGACCATGCCACCAAAGTTTTGATTCAATGAGTGCTGTAAAAGTCGTACCCCTGGATGCCAGATCGGCAGGATTATCCTCGGATCTAATATAATGTATCTTACTTGGATGAGCTTGTAATATCTGTTTAATTTCGGTAATGCGATTTTTTACAAAGATTGGTAACAATTTTTGAGTTTTTATCCATCCTAGAACGCATTGGGAGTCGGACCAAACATGCACTTCATTTATCTTCAATCCAGCTTCCTTAATTATATATTTAAGTGTTCTTGCTCCTATAAGGAAAGCCATTAGCTCCAATTTTGGAATTGTCAATCCTTTTACGGGGTTGAGGCGACTTTTCGCGAAAACTAAATTAACTATATCACCGGTTTTTAAATAAGCGCAAGATGCATAAGCTAGCTCGGAAGCGTCAGTAAAAATGTGTAATTCGATTTGCTCATCATTAAATTGGAAAGGATATCTAGGCACTTCCTTTTTTCCGCTTGCTGCAATATTATTCCATTTATTCAATTCTGAATCCTCTAACTTTTTATCCCAACTTTTACTGTCTTTCCATAAAGATTGGAAAAACAGTTTAAATGGCAAAATTACAGGGGAGAAGAATCCCATCGGATCGTAATTTTGAGCGATTAATTTTAATATATGTCTCTTTGTTGTTCCTATTTCTATAGAAGGCATATTTATTTGTAAAAGTAAAGCATCCATTACGATGTCCCATTTTATTTCTAGTAATTTGGATAATTCAGGAATTTCATCCTTTTCTATGGACTTGATATCTTCATTAACCACCTTATTGTTGGAGATAAACTCTCTTAAATTCATGGAAGCCCTTTTAAAAATTTGTTTGCTCCAAAAATATTTAAATTTAATTTCTTCCTCATTTGCGCATAGCATCATAAAATTGTCTACATAAGCATTGGTTTGCAGTTCTTGTAATAATTCAATGAATTTATGCTCATCAAATTTTATTTGTAAATCGGGTTCTATTGAACTGAAATATTCCATTTCCTTTTGCATCCTATTCAAATGAGTTTGGACTACGGCGTTAAGCAAAAAGGGGCTTGCATTTACTCCGAATGGCATCCGTTGAAATCTCCAAATTTCAATATCATTCATTTCAATATCGCGTTTCGACTCCTTCAGTTTATCGATTGATTCAGGCTTAAGCCACAGGAATCTGGTGGTATCTCTATCATTGGAGTTTAGGCCTACTTGAAGGAACGCTTTTTCCAAATCAGCTATCAGAATAAAGGGTTTAAGCCTGAATCTAAAAATCATGCCACAGAGTTCGGGTAACAGGGTTGGACCTTGATGGATGGTGTCATTTAATGAATTTTGGTTACCAATTTTTGCCGAGGCATCGAACACAATCCTTAATTTGGTTGTATTCGAGGTCTCCTTGACCACTGGTTGGTGGGGAAGATAATGTGTGATATTTTCTGACTTGAACGGTACTATCTCATTTATCCCCGAATTTAATTGCTCTCTCAGGATTGTATCGTATTTATCGATCAAATTTTCATTAATCAGTCTTTTTACGTTACTTTTTAATCGTCCAAATGATAGGCCAAAATTAGTGGGCAAATTAAATTCTAATTCCTTAAATGGCCATCTTATGACGTATCGGTTATCAATTAATTCCCAGTTCTTATGATAATGTTCTAACGCGGCCTCATAATCCGTTTTGTACGGTGAGTCTGTTATTCCAAGATTATCTAGATCCCAAAATCTTTGCAGGTTCTTACTTATTTGCTGCTCCTCCTTAATAGAACTGATGTTTACCCCTGTCTCTTCAATTTTCCCTTTTCCGGATAATATCTGCCCTATCTTGGTTTGGATTTGATGGAATCCGGAAGGTAGGATTCTTAAACTCTTGTTTGGTACCATTAGGTCCCAATAATTATCAATTCCTATTAGAATATGAGGCTGTTTCTGAATGGCAATGACTTTATTAGGGTCTTCAGGATGTGTTCTAAGAAGTGCAGTAACATCAGTAATTTTCCTAATAGTGTGTAAACGGAGTCGGATAATTTTATGATCATTTGTTTCTAAGGCAATTTCTACAATATGACTTGTTTCTTCCTTGGGGGAATCCGAATTAAATGTGGATATCATCAATCTCTTAGTGTCAATTATATCCAACGCTAGTTTGTTTGCTAACTCCTTACTGATGTAACTTTTTTGCGACCCACTATCGAATAAAATAGTTGCTCTGTCATAGTAATTTTGGTCCTTATCCATTACTATTGTTTCAGTAGTCATCAGGTATTCCCCATTTTTAAATTCATTAACTTCAGATGTGGTGAATGATGATGTTGGATCAGATTTCTTATCTTCAGAATGGCTTGGTCTCACTTCAATTTTCTTATCCTGACTCTCCCTGCATAGAAGTGTGTTGTGTTTCCTTTTGCAAATACGACATTTGAAGGGTGATTGGCAAACTTCCCTAGTATGACCCTTTTTTAAACAGTTAATGCACAGTCTCAGTTGCATGCAGCGATTGTATCGTTTTTGATTATCCGTATAGATCCGACACTCATTAGAGAAATGACTATTTTTTTCACAAAACTGACAAAATTTATTTGGAGATTTATGGTTGGGTGTTTTAGGATTTTCGTCAACTGGCGAATTTTTGCCTAACTGTAACTGTGATGATTTTTGGGGTGGTCCTTTGTGGGGTACATTTTTATTTTGGCTAAAAAATGCTGAAGTTCTTTGTTCCCTAGAATCATTCCGTTCCGGTTGAGAATATCTTCCCGTATGTGTTTTTTGTTCCGTTTTTTGAACATTGTTCCTATTCTTATAATGGTTTACTTCATCTATTTCTTCTCGGGCTTGGGCATACTTATCCAGAAATTCCATCATTTTTTCAGTATTCATCGGCTTCTGTCCCTCCTGTAATTCTTTTATGCGTATTCTCAAATTCGTTGGGAGCTTTGTCTCTATGGCCTGCCTAATCTGAGGATGATTGATGTCTTCCCCACAATTTTTCATTTGCAATATAATTCGGGTGACATAAAGGATGAATTTTCTTAATCCCCCTGAAGTTTCCTCTGATTTCGTCAAATTTCTCAGTTCAGAATGCAAATTCTCTCGAATTAGTTCCTTGTTGCCGTATCTATTTTTGAGAAGCTGAATAACTACTGGATAATTCGCGTTACTTAAAGGATAGGAACCGATCAATCTAAATGCCTCGTTGTGGACGAGTCCACGGAGATACTTGAATTTCTGGATTGGTTCTAGATCTGGATTCTGATGGATAGAGGACGAGTAATCGTCCCAGAAGCTGACCCAATCCGAATAGCGGCCATTAAAGTGTGTAAGGGTTTGAGGGGGCAACTTAATTTTCATTGGCCTATAGCTTGATCTAGGGGGCACTGGTGACATTATGCTCGATACTGATTCATTGAACTCACTGAATTCTAGGGATTCTTGTTCACTTTCACTGGATTTCTCCGAGGAACTATGCTCTGATGTCACGGATTTACTTCCCTCTGACTTATTACTCTTTAATTTCTTCTTTAAGTTCACCGCTAGTTCCCGTAAAGAATCTAATATTTCATCCGCAGTATTTAGATCATCCCGTATCTTGTGTTTCTCACTGAATATTTGATAAATTCTTTGTTCCGACTCCTTAGTTTCATTATCACTCTTTCTGATTAAATTCTTCCACTTTGAAATGTACTTGGTCATTTTTTGGACAAGGGTATCTAATTTTCTAAGGTCATGAGTAATTTCTTTATAATTACCAATAAAATCTTCAAACTTTTCACTTGATGGGTCATATGAATTCTTATCTAATTTTTCTTGACACTCCTTATTGAACTCATTGAGTTCCCTATTATAGGAAATAATTTTCTGTCTGATTTGTTCAGACATTTTTACTAGTGGTGGGTGATCGACAGATTAAACAAGGATGAATATATTTGGAAGATAAATTAATTAATAAATGTTGAATAATATTAATATTTTTGAATTCTGAATATGAATATTTAATAAATAATTTTAATTTTAAATTTTCAAAAGAATCAAGTAACAACAATAAAATTTATCGCATAAAATCAACAATAAAAAGCCGGAGTCAGAAAATATTATCACAAAAACAATTTGATCACCGAAAATAGTATCACCGAAAATCAAAAGATTTTTCTGTCCGTGATAAGCGCAATCTGTATACGAGAGAAGTCCCTTTCCCACTGCAAACGGATTTTTCGGCTCAACTTCTTGCTCACACGGACCAGAAAAATGGCGAAACGGAGCTTGCGCTCTTGGGTGTTGAGTGCCGCGGCGACTTTGGGTGTGGGTTGATGGAGTGCTTTTGCCAAAACTAGGTCAGTAACCTTTTCCGCTATATGATCCCCGAATAAATTAACAAGATAATCAGAAATTAACACTCTAGGATGTACCGCTGTGCTAATAATTAACTTGAACTTGTTTTTGGATGGGTTATGCTTGAATGGTTTGACTATCAATGAATAGGTAAAGCTCAAGTCAAAATAAAAATTAATCGGCTGTGTGAAATTATAGTAACGTATTTGAAAATTGGGGGGAATGTTCTCCTGATTATTCAATAAGTCCATCAAATAATGCTGAAGACCAAATAAAAATTTAAAATTGACTCTGATGAATTTGGCCAAAATCCGATTATACGATTAAATGTTAATAACTTAGTCCTTAGATATTAATTGATAACCCAAAAAAATCAACAAGTACTTTACTTTTCAAAATATAACAATAATGAAAACGAATTATCGAAAATATAACAATTTATAACAATTAATCACTCAAAAATAACTGATCACTTTAATCAAATCAAAACTGATCTAATCACTCGGCTGTTCCGGAAGATCAAAGGTATGGCGAATTCGCTTCACCGTTGTACCGACACCCTTTAAGAAGATATCGTGGTGGAAGTAGTTTTTCTCTAAATCCCGGAAGGCAAAGCGCAGATTCGCTTGAGACCCTGGTGTGTTGATCCGACCTGGCGTCTCGAGTATTTCCCTTATGCGGCTTATAATGCGCTGATTAATCTCGGAACTTTTATGTGCGTTGTTCAAAGCACTCAGTGTTCGCTGGGTACGGTCGTCCACAATCTGAATTTTGCGCTTCAGGGCCTTGGTGTGTTGCTCAACTGCCGCTTGTTGGATGAGTAGTTCTTTCTCCTGGAGCTTCTCAAGCTGTTCTACACTCTGGATGCTGGTCACTGGGTTGTACGATGCGAACGGATCTTCTTCTGGCGGTGACTGCGGTGTCTCTTTGTTCTGTAAATCAAGTGATGGACCTTGATCTTCAATGGGACTGTCGACTGTTTCACTTACTGAATCGGATATGTGTCCGAATAACTCTTCCACAGACGGTGTTTTGGCCTTCTTCTTGGGAGTTGTTGACCGAACAGTGGATGGTCCCCGAGTTTTGCGTGATTCCGCAGGCTTCACTAAATTAAGAGGATTAACCGATTGAACTGAATGAACCAAGACCGGCTCCGCCAAGTCTGGTATACTTTTTGAAGAAGATGAAGACGGGGAAGAAGAGGAATTCTGCTTCGCAATGGACTTATCGGCCGTAGTTGAAGTTGTTTTTGGTGTAGAAGTTTTGGTAGTCGGAGTTTTTGTAGTTGAAGACTTGGTGTTGGTGTCGAATCCGGGTAGGACCTCCAGTTTGTGCCGATGTAGTGAGCACAAAATTTATCCAACAAGAAATAACTCGGACAACAAAAATATCGGTGAAGTGATCGGATTGATCAGAAGATCAGAAAAATCGATCAGCGAGCGTAGAGGGGCGAACTGGGCCAAGCGTTGATCAAGGCTGGCCGGCGTAGGCGAGAGGATTGCACGAAAGCCGGAGAGAATAAGGGCACGAGCGAAGACGGGAGGGAGGAAAAACTAGTTGGTGTGAACTGCAGAAACTTTGAATTGATAGCTGTACTGTTTTTTTCCCGGATTTCTGGGGGGCTTAAATATCGGCATTTTCGTTGGCCAGTCCCCCCTCCTGTCTGGCTGGGCTGCAACTTTCAATCTTCCGCTTATTGTTCGACCTCTGATATGCACGTGAAATCCCACTTTTCCATTGTACAATTAATAATTTTTTGGGCCAGACACTCTTGCCCATATTTCTATTGTTCCCCTTTTTGACATTTCTATTGTGTAATATTTTAACCAATTTTGCAAATTTGAGGCGTACTTTGATACCTAAAATTTATTAAATTTTGACTCTGTGAAAAGTTAGCCTAATTTTTATTTTCAAAACTTTTTATTTCACATATTTTTACGTACTTTTTCGCGTATTCGCGACAATATTTATAAAATTGATAAGCATTTTTTTATTAAAATACATTTAATTTGTTACAGTTTATACTAGAGACCAGATCGAGACGAGATTATTCGAGATTTTTCGAGAATCTCGATTCGAGATTCTCGAAAAATCTCGAATCGAGATCGATCTCGAAACTTTTGGGTATTTTTCGAGATCTTTCGAGATTCAAGATTTTTCGAGAATCTCGAATCGAGATCGATCTCGAACCCAAAGTCCGGTCTCTAATCAGGAGAATATCCGTTCAACGCCGAATGTGGAGTTGTGCGGTAAGCGAGAAGTACTTTTTCAGCTAAATCTTTCTCCTGACGACTTTTCTGCATCGCTCTCTTGAAGATGTCGACGTACCTTTCCACTTGTCCGTTGGATTGAGGGCGGAATGGCGGAGTGAAGGTGTGTGTGATGGAATGTGTTCGGCAGAAATCGGCGAATTCAACAAACCGGAACTGTGGTCCATTGTCCGAAACAATCTCTTTTGGTATGCCGAGTCTGTTGACCAACGCTTGGTGTGTCTGAATGGTGGCTTTTGCAGTTGTGTTGCCCATTCGAGAGACTTCCGGACACTTGGAATATGAATCGACGACTAGCAGATAGGTGAAACCATCTTGACATGGCCCTGAAAAGTCGATATGTACTCTTTCGAACACCTGTGACGATGGAGTCCATGGGTTCAGAGGGATTTTTGCCGGAATTTATGCTGCCTTCTGGCATTCCTCACATGTGCGGAAAAATTTCTCGATTTCAGCGTTGATGTCCGGCCAGTAGACGTGTTCTTTGGCGATGGCCTTCATTCGGACGATTCCAGGATGAACGAAGTGGAGTGCTTTCAGAACGAATTTTTGTAGAATTTGGGGAATAATGGTGCGGTTGCCGAACACCAAGCAGCTGTCCACTTTTGAAATTTCATGTCTCTTAGGGAAGAATGGAATCAAATCGGATTCTCTGCATTTTTGGGGCCATCCTTGGACTGTTTTTTCCGCTACTTTTTGCAGGATGGGATTCGCTTCTGTAGCCTTGCCAATCTCTTCGATTGTTATGGGAAGCGGATTTGAAGTTTGCCCGTGGATTGAGTTGATGTATAATTCTGTTTCTGTGCAGATGTTGGCAATCAGAACATCCTCCTCTGGACGTGGGTAGTTCCGCAATGAGACGAGACAGGACGTCTGCTTTCCCGAATGATTCCGTTTTGATGTATTTCACATCAAAATCGTAATTGGTGAATATTAACGCCCATCTCTGAAGTCTGCTCGCCGCGTATATTGGGATGCCTGTTTTTGATCCGAAAATTGCCAAAAGTGGCTTATGGTCCGTCTGCAATGTGAAGTGACGGCCATACAGCATCCGATGGAATTTTTATACGGCGAACACCAAAGCAAGGCCTTCTTTTTCTATCTGACTGTAATTCCGTTGGGCTGGCGTGAATGAGAGTGAGGCATGTTCGATCACTTTCTCGGATTTGCCTGGAAAAATATGGCTTATTGTTGCCGCAATCCCGTGTTGCGACGCATCTGCGGCAACCACAATTGGAAGTTTTGGATCATAGTGGGTGAGGAGCAGATCGGAGGTTAAAATTTCTTTGGCCTTGCCGAATGCCTTTTGTTGCTGTTTAATCCATTCCCACTTGATGTCTTTCCGTAGGAGCTCATCCAACGGGCCGGGAATTTCTCGCATTTCCTTTATGAAGCGGCCGTAATAATTGATGGCACCGAGGAAGGAGCGTAATGATGAGACATCGGTGGGAGCAGGCATTTTTCGAACTGCCTCAGATCGGGCTGGATCGGGTTTGATGCCTTTAGAAGTGATGATGTGGCCTAAAAACTTGATTCCCCTTTCAGGAAACTGCATTTCTCAAGTTGAATTTTGAGTGTAAAAATGTCCGTGTAAAAATTTCAGAAATTGTGTTGAAATGCGACTCCATGGTCGGGTTGGCGATGATGATGTCGTCCAAATAGACGAAAACTCCCGGGATCCCAGCAAACAGTTGATCCATCAACTTTTGAAAAATTGCTGGTTCGGATTTTACGCCAAAGGGAAGACGCTGACATTGCATCAATCCACGATGGGTGTTGATCCCGCAGAGCATTTTGGACTCATCATCCAGCTCGATTTGCAAAATATATTTTTTTGGACTCATCATCCACAATTTGATCTGAGACATAGCCGGTGAGTTGAATAGGCGGCTGATTTCTTAGCTGACAAGACAGTTGATTTACCCTGCAAGGCGAAAAGTGCCGTTGCAGTTACGAGCATCCAATCCGGCATTTTCCAGCCTGAGCTTTTTGAAGTTTTTCCCATGTTTTTGTAGTGAAAACAGCAATTTGGGAAGTGATGTCCAATTTCATGTCACATTTCATGCTGTTGATTTGCACCTGAACAGTAATCCAATCCGAGTCCTGGATGCCGGTGGTCATGCAAAGTGAAGAGACCGAAATATTTTGGATTCGCTCGGTTGGACTGTTTTTGAAGATGAAAACGCGCGGTGCGGCAAACAGAAGTGATGTGGCTTTCTTTTCAGCAGTATTGGCAAACGGCAAATCGATCAGGGCATTGGTCGCGGCGGTGGTCCTTCCTCCCGTATGAGAGACACGGCTTCCAAGTTTTGCCCTTTTTGGAATTTTGTTCAACCTTTGGCCTGACGAAGTTTTTCGAATTGCCGCCACTTTCGAACTTTGGCTCAGATTTTTTTGAAGTGCTGCTGCCTTGTGCCCACATTTTGCCATTTTTCTTTGGCTTTTCCTTCCACTGTTGAGATTTGGTATTCAGCGCATTTGTGGAAGACTCAGTGTTGGCCAATGATTGAGCGCTTTCCCGGAGCAGTTGAAGTGCGCGGCATTCCTCACCGAGTTTTTCCAATGTTAGGGTCTCATTTTTCTTCCGCGCCTCTTCCAGCATTTGGAGACATTTTTGTCGAATGTCATGAAATTCATCCCGTAGCCCAACAACCATAATTAAACACTAGTGTTTCCTTGGTGAGGGTCAGGTCGGCGTTCTCACAAGCTGCATTAATTGTGGAAATGAAGGTGCCGATGTCCTGGCCCGGTTGCTGCTTCATTTTCAAGCACTCGAAGCGACGGACGAATACAGAGCGGGTATCGCCGAAAAAATTTTTTAGCTTGGTGACCGCATCCTTGAATATCATTGTGTCCGGCAACTGCGGCAGAATGCTGTCAGCGAATATTCCGAATCGCCCAATTTCCCGACGAGCAATCGCACTTTGGCAGAATCGTCCAGATCCTTTCCATCTTGCTCGACGAAATTGCCGTAGCGCTTGTACCACTGTTCGAAAGTACTTCCTGACTCAGGGTCGTAGAGAAATTTGCCAATCCTGGCCTCCAATGTCGATGCTAGAGTCACAACATTCGTAGCACCAGCATTCGAAGAGTTGGCTTGCAATTGTTGAGCCATCCTTTGAAATGAATCGATCATCTGTTGAAGCTGAGCTGCAGAAATGGAGGCCATGTCGGGTCGATTTATCGATTTTCCGGAGTATGAGTGTCCGATGTGAAGATATGTTCAATAGTATCCAAGCCCAGGATTACTAATGAAACCGAAGAAGCCCGGTTTGCTTCCCGCAAACTCGATCATTAACGCCCAGTTGAGTGATAGGCTTGAAGAAAAAGCTTGTGTAGAGTACTTTGCCTCAGCCCGAGTGCAAAAGTATAAGCTTTTAAAGGCTGTGGATGAGTACTTGATTCTTCCTGAATTCAAGTACAAGCCTTTTCCGAAGTGATGATTTGCAGGAAGTCCGCTTTTGCTTTAGTGGAGCTCGAAGAACCTGGCTGACTGCGCCAATTATTGTGTATTTGGTTTTAGGAATGGATGGAAGTCAACCAAATACCAATAGAGAATCAAATAAATCAATATATTTATTTGTCCGAAGTAACAAATAAAAGAAGTGAAGGGAAGGTCGGAGAGAAAGGCAAAAAGACTGATTGGCATGAAAGCGAATATGAATGGAAAGGGGTCAGCTTATATAGGAAGGGGGAGAGAAACAGAGACAATGGGGAGAGAGAAGTGAAATGCCAGAATATACTGTAATAATAAAATATGAAAGGTCAAGGGATATCCAATATAAATTATTCTATTTGATAAAATTATTCGAATTTTTTAATTTATTTTCCTGGCTAGTTATCGATGGAAGAATAACTCTTACTTCGGAATACATAGAACAAATTCAATTTTCACTGTATAATTGTATATTATTTGATCAAAAGATAATTTTTTTGTTCAAGTTAAAAACAGATCTTATGAAAATTTTATTATTAGATGTTCAAAACAAATTACAAAGTAATAAATAATTATTATAATTTGTTATTATATATGAGATTATTCTATATTTAATGTTTAGTTTTTAATGTTTAATTTTAATATTTAATTAGAACTTTAAATCATCGTTACAATTTAATAATAGTCAATTTATGTACAATTATAGACATGGATTAATCTTTCATGTCATATCATTTTGTTAATAAAAATATATAAATAAATTTAATTTCATTAATGTATTTATGGATAATAATTATTTTTTTATATTTTAGATTATTTTTAATTTAGAATTTTACTAATTATTGTTTATAATTTAGAAAAATGATAATGATTATTTATGTCGAATATTTTTTAATGTTTATATCTCATGTTTATTACATTTTATAATCATATTTAATTTATTTAAATTGTCTGTTTTATTTTTTCTCGTTTATTTATTTTTCTTCAGTTATTTTATTTAAATCGATTATGATTTACTAAAATTTAAAAAGATAAATTTATATTAAATATTATTTTTCCAGAAAATCGTTAAAAATAGAATAATGCTCGTTTCTCTCTATTCACGGAAATTCGCGAGTTCTCCCAATACATGTTGGTATATCTTTGAATTAACACTTTTCAGCCGTAACTATAATATGAATAAATTTCATAAATGCAATATTTCTTCAAAAATTAAAAAAAGTACCAATAAATTTCTAAATATATTATCTTATTTATCTTCATATTAATTCAGTCGCTATTAAGAATTTTTAAATAAATTATAGAATTATTTTAAATTTTTTGTTAATAATTAAAATTAATTAAAGTAAAATTTTTGATAGTAATATTTATTAATAATTTATCAAAAAATTACTTATATCAATATTTATATGAATTATTTATTCTCCTGTAGAGAAGGTTTCTTTTCATTTTTTAAATGTTTTATAGCTGTTAAAATTTGTATAATTTTTTAATTTCAATCAAAAAAATTTATTATACAAGAAAATTAATTTATTTTTATATTTTCATAAATTAATTTTTTATTTTAAATTTCATTTATAATTTTGAAATAATAATTACAATTTTATTGATTATTGATTTTTCAATTAATTGCTTGAGAGCTTTGGTTTTTATCTGACAAAATAATTTATTCAAAATTTAGTTAAATGAGAATTTTGTTATGTTATTAATATATTTATTATTTGCTTTTATATTACCTGTTAAAATCCCGCTCGAGTTCTGGAATTATGACAGAAAATGTGAAAACACAATGATAGTTCCACCTCTTTTTAATTTTTGTCATACTTGGGCAGCGAGAAATTTGAATTATTGAATTACTTATAGAGATTAATATAATTAATATGTTTATTCATTTATAAATAACAATAAACGAATCTAATTTTTAATTGTTTTTTTTATATTTGAAAAACTTTATTTTAAATAGTAAATCTTAAAAGCGTATTTGCAATGCGATATCCAAAAATGGAGTTGCTCAAATAAGTTTTGGATAGTTAAAAAAATTTCATGAATTTATTTTTGATATGTACAGTATATTGAATAATTAAATAACTTTATTTAATATAACAAAAATTATTAATTGAATTTTTTTATTAATTGTAAGGATAAATTATTTTTAAATTAATGATTAATTTAATACAAAGTATATTTTTATATTTTTCTCTTAAAAAGATTCTATTATTGTCATTTTTTTAATTATCCAATTATTCCGAAAAGATTATTCTTCATTTATTTTTTGCATACAATTATAAAAAAATTAGAATCAAATAATATATAAAAGAAATTTCATTATAGGTTATTGTAGTTACTATATCTGTGGATCGAGCTTTAATTTTAAATAATTAATTGAATATAATGAATTTTATTTTAATTTTTTAGACAATAATATTTATAAATAATTAGAATTTAAATATGACAAAAATTTTTTTAATATTTTTGTTTGAAAAAATTAATAATTCTTCTCTAAGGATTTATTTTCCCAGCTTTTTATTAAGAAGCATAGATATTTTTTCAGTGGTTATCAGGCAAATGTTTAATAATTAAAATGTAATTTCCTTGTTCATTGTAAGATTTTTATGCAAAGACTAGTTCACTTATATAATAGAATATGATTTAATTTTATAATGTGTCCACTTTCAAAATAAAATAATTAAGCTAATATATTTAAATTAATTAATATGGTTAATTCTAGTAAATTAGAAATAAAATTGAGATTACTTTTTATTATTGTCATTTTTTAGTAAATAACTTTTATTTTATTTTATGTCCATATTCTATTTTTTGCTTTAAAAGATTAAATTTCTCATCACTACCATAATTCATAAATACATAACTAATGAATACAATCCTCTGGATTGTCGGAAACAAAATTAATATTTCACTCCTTTGTTTAAGATTAATAAAAATGTTTGTTTTAATTTTATTGTTTAAATTATCGCTTTCTACTTGCCCTATAAATCTGAAATCTTTTTATTTTGTTAATTTTTATTATGCAAAATTTATTTATACTTTAATAGAATTTTAAAAATTACCATTTAAATATTTTTGATTTAATTTTTTAAATGTTTTTAGCATTTTAAGGATATCAGAATTTTATGATTTTCTTTATGAATATAAGCTAGCTCTAGTAGGTATGAAATAACATAAGCCATCTAAAATTTTATTTAATAGCTTTTTATTTATCTTATAAGAAAAATTATTTCTATTCTTAATAAATATTAGTTAATAATATGTTTGCTTATTTTACATAATTTGTAATTTTTAATTAATTTTTAATTTTGCATTGGTAAATAATAGCTCTTTTAGTAACTATATAATTATGATTTAAAATGTTTTATAAATCAAACCAACTAAATTTTTCTTTAATAGAATAGTTATAAATTCTTTAGATTTAAGAAATTAGACAATTTATTCAGTTTTATTTTTATTTATGTATTTTTAAAACATTTATAAAATTATTTTAATAATTTATAATTTTAGAAAAAAAAAATAAAATTTCGCTAATTTAATTTTTATTAATTTACATGTAAAACAATAATATTTAAAAGAAATATAATAAAAGCTTGAAGAAAATATTAACCAAAGATGCGGTGATCTTAACCGATAAGGAAAAAATAAGTTTAAATTTAAATGGTCGTAAAAAACAAGCGAAAGTCGTAAAAACAAGCGAATGAAAGAATCATAAATAATAATTTATTATTCGAAATGCACTAAAGACAAATTCGATTTTATGCTTCAACATGTTATCCGGGCGGATATGATCAACATATCACGAATCACGCGCGGTTGATTATTTATATTCTTTTAATTCTTTTTTTATATTCGAATAAATAAATAATTGTTATATAAATAGAGAATAATTTTTTATTTCATGAATTAATTAATATGGGGGTATGGTAGAAAAATGTTTAAAATTAATATACATCTTTTTCCCAGTTAAAATCTGAAAATCCTTTATTATTAATAAGAATGTTTATTCCAAATTCGATGAAAATTTCTGAATTCATATCTGAGAGAAAAAGATTTTGGGTTTTTTATATATTAGTTTGTTTACATATAATATAAAATATAAAAAATTACGTAAATATATTATTTATTTTTATATTATTTTGAGAATGCATGCGCTTTATCTCTATGAGATTGGACCATAGAAGCTGCCTATTTGCTATTGTTGTCCGGCGACTTGTGATAATTTTAAAATATTTAATTGTTGAGTAAAATATCAAGCTGAATTTAGGATAAGCCACAATGTATAACAAAAAGTTTAAAAATTTTTATTTTTTATGAAATTTAATTTTAATATTCCATGATTTAATCTCTATATTTTCCATCACATTTATAAAAAAATTATTTTATATATATATCAATTTCATTTATGTTATTAGCATTTTTACAAAATTAAAGATACATATATTGATTTTTAAAATAAAAATAAATAAATTGTTTTTTAAATATTTAATTAAATACCATATATAGGTATATTACTTTTATTTTTTCAATTACATTCATCTTTTCAAATTTAATTTTCATATTACTTTATTATATCGTCACATAATCGAATTTTATATTTACGTAATGGTAACAACTGTTTAATCTATTATTATTAATTATAATTTAAAAACAAATATATTAAAGAATAAATGACACAGTTAAAAGATAAAAAATAAAATATGAATTATTTATAAATAATGATAATCATATCAGACATCTGATATAATTGGTAAAGATTTAAAATTTGCTTAAAGTTTTTTTCTTTTTTAAAATTTTCATATAATTATAATTTTTTACGATATTATATTCCATCTCCATCGATTTATTGAATTTGCAAAATCCTAGACACAGGTCTCCTCTTCATTGTATCATTATTGAGTTTGTTACACAAGTGCTTAACCAGTTCAGGGTACTTCTTTCTGCAGGCTAAGCATTTGGTCTATCTTATTGTTTAATAATTCGCTTATTATATTGCTTATTATACAATTATTTTTAAATAGGTAGAGCGCTAAGGTTAGACTCTGTGCATACTTCATTTTTTTATGTTTTCCTACTTAATTTTAAAAAATTCTTATTTTAATCTGATCAGTTAAGTATCTGAATAAAATTTATTTTGTTAGGTTTTCGCATTTGAAATACTTTCAAAGATTGATGAAGGGATATTTTATCCATGTAGAATCTCTTTTGATTAAAGATTATCAATTTTATTTTAATTGAATAGTGTTTGTCCACAAAATCAATTATAAATATTTTTTAAACAATAAATTATTTAATATTATATTATAAATTGAGGTTTTCATTATTTTAAAATATTATTTTAAATTCAGCTCCAATTAAAATTTTTCTCAAGTGGAAGGCTGAAAGGTTATTTTTATTATAAATTCTCAAATAACAGTATGACTAATTTTCCTTATTGTATTTATAGTTCATTTGATAAAAGTATTATTTTATTTTTTCAGTTATTTTTCTCGCAATAAAATAATATCTTTTTTTTTCAAAAAATTTATTCTTTATTATCTTTCAAAATGATTAGAAAAAAAATCCGGAATTAAACATCCTTAAGTTAGTTCAATTATTTCTCTCATGAAATGTTGAATAAATTGTTGGAAATTTCTATTTAAAATATTAAAATTAAAATTTAAAGGATCTAAAAAATTTCTAAATTGATTTATTACTTTAATTTCTAAATCGATTTATTACTTTTTTTACCTATAAGAATAATTGTTCAAATGCATTAACAAAATGCGTAGCCATTTTTTTACACTAAAAATTTTATTCAATTTTCCGATTTAACTTAATTATATATAATTTAATATAATTTATAAAAAAATATTTATACTCTTCCACTATCCACTTCCACTGGATAGAAGAGCCGCATAGCAAATAGGAGCTTACTTGTTAGCTCAGTGATTTTGATTTTTTGTAAATAATTTTGAAATTTATTTATTATATTATTTTTAATTAAAATGATAACTTATATTGTTTTTGATTAGAGATTCGCTAAAATTTTTATTTAAACCTGATTTTTTTAAGCAAATTAATTTTTAAATCTAACTAATTTTTTGGTTAAATTTTTTACAATCGTTTTTGAGATGAATTTTTTAAATGGGTTTAGTTAAATTTTTTTGTGTTTTACAACTATTGTATTTATATTGAATGAACTAAAGTTTCTGTAATAAATACTTTAATATTTTCAGGAAAAATGTAAACATTTTTTCCTGAAAATATTAAGGTATTGATTTGTTCATTAATGTCGTAATATTTATTTTATTATCCTAATACATTTATAATTTATCGCCATTAACATCCAGTTCTGGAATTATAAGAGAAAATGTGTAAACATAATGTACTAGTTCCACCCCCTTTTCTAATTTTTATCATACTTGCATAACGAGTTTGAATTATTGAATCACTTATAGAAATTAAGATAATTAATATTTTTAAACGAATTTAATTTTTAATTGTTTTTTTATATTTGAAAAACTTTATTTAAATATTAAATCTTAAAAGCGTATTTGCAATGGGATATCCAATAATGGAGTTGCTCAAATAAGTTTTGGATAGTTAAAAAAATTTCATGAATTCATTTTTGATATGTATAATATATAGAATAATTAAATATCTTTATTTAATATAACAAAAATTATTAATTTGATTATTTTATAATTAGATGGATAAATTATTTTTAACTTAATGGTTAATATAATAATAAAATATTTTAATTTTGTTTTTAAATTATCTATTTCTCTTTATTTTGAAAAAAGTATTTTCAATTTAAAAATATTTTTAAATATAGGATGAATCTTTTAAATCTAGGATTTTTCAATTCAGGAATTTTTTATTATACAATTTATATTAACGATTAACAACGAAATTCGCTTAGTAGAACAAAGAGTACAATCTGGTTATAGTCATGATTTCTTGTATATAGAAGAATTAATTTTTTCACATTTATTTTTAATAGTTGTTAATTTCTACTAACTTGTCGAAATCACAAATTATCGTTTCATAAGTAATTTTGTTTAATTTAAAATTAACATAATTTTAATATTTTATATTTTTGTTTTATAATTTGATATATTCTTTTTTAAATGAAACAATCTTTTCAATACCTAATATTATTAATTTAATTTTATAAATCTCATTCGTACTATATCTAAAGAGAAATTTCATCTATATATTTTTTTAATTTATTAGCTTTTTATTATCTTTTGTTCTATTCAAATAAGAAGTCATTGTGTTAATATTTAATTGATGAAACACTTAAAATTAATTAATAACACCTATTTTTAGATAAAAATAAAAATCATCTTATAATTGTTTATTTTTTAAAATTTTATAATTTATTTTATTTTTATTATTTAATTAATGCTTACATATTTATCAATATATTTTAACATAATTTTATTTACTAAATTATGTTAGTAATTTATTTTATTAATTCTCACTGAAAGCTAAATCGTCGTTAATATATTATAGCGATCAATCAATATAAGAAATTATATAACTACAATTTATAATTTATTGTTTTTATAATATTAAGATAATTTTTTAAATATATGTGAATAGATTTAGATTTTTTTAGATAGATTTAGATTTTTTATATGTGAATAGATTTAGAATTTGTGGCATTATTAAAAATAATATATTATATATTTAAATATAGATATATATATATTATTTTATTCAGATTAATTATAATTTAATTATTGGTTTAATTTACAAAAAAAAAATAACAAAATTTATTTATCCAAATGAAAATGTTAATTATTTGAACAATAATTTTTTATTATATAAAATGATAATTGGTTAATTATTTAGTTAGTTAACTGGATTAAAAGTTAATTAAAAATTCTAATGATTAAAAAGATCAATCAATCTTATAACTTTAAAATTGAATAATTATTTAACATTATTTTAGTATTAATTTTAATATAATTTAACAACAAATTGATTATTTGATTGAATACAAAATTCTTTTTTATTATAATTGAATTAATTAAATTTATTATTATATCCTTTATATAAATTAATAGAAATAAGAAATAATAATAATATTAAAATATCCAAATTTTTTAAATTAATTTCATTAATATAATAGTGGCTATATATTTCATAATTATTTACAATTTATATTATTATTTAATATTTAGAGCATTTAATAATAAATTTTTATTATTGCTTATTTCAATTTTTTAAATTTTAATTTTTGAATTTTATTATCGAATTTTTATATTCGACTCAAATTGTTCTTTAAGTTATTGAAGATTTTATTTTTTTTATTCATTATTCCCCCTTCCATTATTCTGGCTTCTTCCTTCCTTCATTGACACAGCCTTTCTTTTTTCTTAAATAGCTTATTACCAATTCTAATCTATTCTAGGATTCTATCAATAAATCCGTATCTTCACAGTCTCTGATTCGATTCAATATTTCCATGAAATCATCTTATAAAATTAAATATTGAGTAAATGAATTTGGAGTCTTGTCACCATGGAAGTTAGATCAAAAAGTCTGACATTATCAGAGGAAGAAGGCAATAAAAAAATATGGAGTGAAAAAACAGATAATTAATTATTTATAAGCTTATTTATTTTTAATTAAAAAACTCCAAAATCCACAGTATTTCGTTATTTGTTCATTTTACTTCCAAAATTATATGTTTAAAAATTTTCAATATAAATTTTTAATAAATTTTCTCTAATAGAATTACAATGTTTAAATATTAATTTTACTCATTTAATTTTAAATAAAATTTAATTATTTTTATTCCGGAAAATTAAATTAGTTTATTGTTTCGTTTTAAATTAAAACACAGGAGTTCATACTTTGGACCTCACATATGAATTATTTCAGGAATTCGCCCAAGGTCTCCTTACAAGTTAGCGATGGGCCTAGGCACGCTTAAATGTTGTTACCTATATTCTATTAGTCAAATTTTTATTATACCCAAAAAAGGACGGAAATGGTGAGAATTCAAAAGTTTTTTCTGATCTGTGTGTTGTGAGGTTTCATTAATTAAACTTTCATTACTAATATATATATATATATATATATATATATATATATATATATATATATATATATATATATATATATATATATATATATATATATATATATATATTAGTAATGAA
>LDKF01000339.1:0-17290 GCA_001026735.1 Rotylenchulus reniformis | reverse complement strand
TATATATATATACAGGGTGCGCCAAAAGTCCTGTTACATTTTTTATTTGCCCCTAACTTTTTGTTGGGCTTTTTTTTGTAAATAAAAACATTTATTTATAAATCAAATTAAACACAATCAATTCTGGAAATATCCATTCATTGATATCATAAAAACATTTATTTATAAATCAAATTAAACACAATCAATTCTGGAAATATCCACATTATGATCGATGAAATGTTGCCATTTTTACGCAAAAGGACAGTACCTGTTGCCTAAAATTCATAGGAGTTTGGAGGCTAAATATAACCACAGATCATTTTTGACATGGTCATGTTGGCAAAGTTTTTCTCAACAATAAAAAGGCTAAAGGCCAATTCAAAGACTATTCTGATAAAGCACAATTTGATGGATATTCCGGATAAAATGAGCTTCACCAGCGGAAATGTTCAATTTTTTATGACGTTCTTTTGAAACATCGATTTTGAGCCTATAGTTCAAAAAATCATTTTTCAGAAAACTGACCAAAACTAGCTAGGAAAATTAATTTTTTTTAATGATCTATTATTGCATAATACAATAGAATCACAATGATTTTACCAATTAAAAACTCTCAGAGTTGAAATTCTCACTTTGACCCAAGAAATTTTCCAAATTTACAGATGTTTTTAAAGATCCCATATTAGTTTTGGTTTCTGAAATTTTTTACGCTTTAAAAGAGGGTCCTTTGATAATCTCACAATGTGAATAAATCTCATGTCATTTCTTTTTATTTTTTAAAGCTTTTTCATGTTTATTGCTATTAATAATCATTGCTGTTATTGTTGTTAATAATCAATCATATTGATTCCATGTTAAATCGCAACGAATGTTTCAATTGGAATGCCTAACCTATGCTTCCATTTTAACAAGAGAAAAAAATTAATTAATTATATTTATAAACACTAATAAGAGATTAATTCATAAAATAAATATTAAAAATCAATTTATTTTATGAATTAATCTCTTATTTTTTATATATTATTTATCTATTAAATTTTAATAATATAAATTATTTCATTATTTTTATTTTTTATTTTAAATTTTGCTAATAATATATAATTATTTTCTTTGCACTTTTTAATTTAATTAATTTGCTGTTTCATGATTTATAAAAAAAATATAAGTCGGTGGTATATGTTATATTTTTAAAATTAATTTGGACGCTATGGATCTGTGAAGCTATTTTTTAAATTGATTAAAACTCAAATTTCAAAACAATAATAATCAAAAATATTAAAAATCAATTTATTTTATGAATTAATCTCTTATTATTTTTTGGATGTTTAGAAGGTTAAAATAGCAGTTAATTAAATAATTAATAACGGCTATATGGTCAGCGGTTGGGAAAAGCTATTTTTTAATAAATTGATTTAATTCTAATTCCAAAAGCAATTATGTTTTCGAAAATATTAAGAATTATTTTATGAATCATTCTCTTATTATTTTTGAAACTTTAGGAGACCAACATTGATTGAATTAATTATGGAGTTAGAAAACATATTATCAACTGTAATAATTTTTTTTATTTGGTTCAATAATTGAATAATTTTATTTATTATTTTATTTTCACTTTGTTATATTTATTATTTTGTGCAGAATTAATTAAACGATAGCTCAAATATTATGCTTCTGTTTAGCTATGGCAAAAATTAAAATAAGTTGTTTAATTATTACCTATTCTGAAATTTATACCTATTTATAAACATAAATATATTAAAGAATATTAAGAAATATTGTTTTGATAATTATTATTTTTTTCTGATATATGCTGTTATATGTTTTAATCAGTTTTATTATTGCTATGCTTTTTTAATTTAATATACAAATTAATTTGGTTACTTATACATTAAAGATTAAGAATTGTTTAATTATAATATTTTAATACTATCAATAAAATTATATAAAGAAAAATTTTTATTTTATGAAATATATGAGATTAAAAAATTAATTATCAAAAAATATTTTTAATTTATAAGTATTTTCAAAAATGCTCCTTTGATTTTTAAATAATTTTTTAATGTCGATGTAAATTCCCTCATCTTATAATAATATTTATTAATGGTAATAAATCTTTGATCAGGAGTGGCAGACCTCCACACGTTTTTTCTTTATTTTTACGAACTTTAAATGAATATTTTTTCACATTTATTTGAATTGTGACCAATATTGATTTTTATATATTTATGATTTTAATGATAGTTAAATAGTAAATAGTTATGCAAAAAAATTATCCATTTATTTATTTCAGCAATATATCGTAATTAGGTAAAAATCTTTTTTCATTAAGATATAAATATTTATTAATAATTTTAATTTAATTTTTTTTGTTTTGCAAAGAATTTAAAATTTTTAGCATATAATACATAATTTACAAAATTATCCAACTCTTTATCCACTTTTCTTTGGTTTAATATCTCATAATATTTGAGTATTTCGGCTCCAAGTAAATAAAAATGCATCTAATTTTATTTTTATTTAGTCGATTTTAGTAGTAAATAGACTTCTTTCATTCATATTATTTTTTAGGAAAAGCATAGTTGAATAATATATAAATATAATTAATTCTTATTTTCGCTTTATTTTTCTCTATAATATTGAATCTTTTTTTGTTTAAAATTAAATCAAATAGGTAAAAAATTATTCTTAATTTATTTGGGTGAACTACAACTCACAATCGTCACATGGACCCGTCTATCTCTATCATATGATTATTATCCTCTTATTTATTTAAAATGCGGTCACTCGTAGCCTTTGCAAATAGAACAAAAAAATTATGTCATTGAAGTCCTATCACGTAAACACTTGCTTTTATTCCAATTTATTCTTTTTAATTTAATCACTTTTGATATAAATATTTTTCATATCCAATTAATAATTTGTTAAGCACTCTTTTATTTCTGCCTTATTTTATTAATAAAAAATCATATTTTTTTAAGATATAAGATATGACCTTGTTATATTAAATATTATTAAATTTCAGATTAATGGTTTATTTTAAAAATCTGAAACTAATAAAACTATATTATTATTATTATTGATATAAAGAAATAAAAGTTATTTTTTAAATTAATATTTAAATCAAAAATCACTTCTGACATTTAAAATATAATTTTATATCCACGTTACTCCACGTTCATTTGAAAGATATTATTTTATCCACGTAATTTTTCTAATAATTTTTTATTATTTATTAAATAACAAAATATGAATTTAAATAATAAAATATAATTTTTTAAATGATAATAATAAGTTGAATAAAATATATAAGATTAGTTAATTAATGAATAAAAATGTTACTATTTAATAAAAGATGGGTTATTATTCATAAAGAATTCTTTGCTTTTATTTAATTAGTACTCCATAAAGAATTTTTTATTTTCGCGATGTGCTCCATAATATTTCTTTATTATTTATTAAGTATTGGGCTAATTTTTATAAATTTTTAGTGCCCTTAACATCCAGCTGAGTTTTCATTTTAATTTTAAATGTTCTTTTTAGTTTTTACTTAGGTAGAAAGTTATTTTTTATTCGCAATAATAAATTTATTTAAATTAATTTCAAAATATATACCTGTATTTTATTTGTTTTTATAATTTATCTGATATTTCAATCGTTTCTTTATGTATATTCTTCCTTTATTTTTTGTTCTTTATTTTATTAAATGTTTGTGATTATAAAAACAATTATTTAGATGAGGTATATTAAATTTAAAGTAATTTTTCTTTCAAAATAGATTCAGGATAGTCACTTGGATTTTCCTTGCCTTGAGAAGAAATTTATAACAATTTAAATTCTATTAAAAAAATTTAAGATATAAATTTAACTTTTTCTTTAAAAAATTTTTTCTTTTCTTTATTAATATAAATTTTTAATTTATGATGATTACTTTTTGTTTTTTAATATTATAAGCTTCCTTCCGCTTCTGTTTTTCGTCTTCCTTTTTCAAAAAAATATTTGAAGCTTTTAAACCAAAAAAAAATTAAAATGAACAATAACATTTTGGAATATATTCCTTTTTCTTCCAAAATCAGTTTAATAATTAAAATTAATTTTTTAAAAAATTAATTTCAATTGATTTATTGACCAATAAGAAATTTTCTGATAATATTCAATGAGTTTTAAACAAATTTTATCACTCAATTTATAAAAATAAAATAGTATTTTGGTTTAAATAAATTAAATATTGATTATATATTTTTAATACTTCAAAATCATTTCGATTAATAATTTTTTTATTTATCTTAAGACAATTTTATAATTATTTTATAATTAAATTTTCTTGTAATAATCATCCTGATATTATTTAATCAAAAACAAAATGATATCACAATATTTTAATTTTTTTTTTATTTTAATTCTGACCTTTCTTCAATGTCTGAATTTTTCTTAATAAAGAATACTTCATCATTTCAGCGTATTATTAATTATATATGTGTAGAAATTTAATAAGGTGATTCTAGCGTCCTTTTTCGATTCCCTATTAAAATTAATGTGTACATATAGTATTAAATGATAATAGTATTTTGAAATCAATCTTTTAATTTTTTTCAGCAAATTTTTTATTTATGCTTATTTCTGTACAGAAAAATCAGATATATCAAAATTATAAGCATTACTTATCATTTTATTTTTTTTATAGAGAGATCTTTAAAATATAATTAAACTTTTCATATTTTTTAATAGTACTGACACCTGCATCTTTTTAATTAATGTTATATATGCAAGTTTTAGCCATGCTCATCAAAATTTCATTTCTTTATAAAATGTTTATAATTTTAATTAAAGATTGCTTTTTTGAATTTATTATGAAGTTTAAATTTTATTTTATATAAGTAAAAAAAATTGGTTTTTAGTTATTTTTTGGTTCATTGAATTGGTTTTTGAAAATTATAAATATTCTTTCTCAATTTGTTTCTTGTAAAAATATGATATATTGCGTGTTTTTTACCATTTACTGAATAATCCTTGTGTAGAAATTTATTATATTTATTTTAATATTTATATTATACTATAGAGGATTATACATTTTATAATAAATCAATATAATTGTGTAACTATTTTTTAATTAATAAATCTTTGCATGCTTAAATTTAAATTAATTTCAATTATCAATTGTTTATGAAATTTTATTTTATCATTATTTATGGCACGGCTCAGTGATCGAGACGGAGATCTCGACGACCCGGAGGATCCGTCAAAGCGGAGAGGAATCGATCTCGATGCTACTAGATACTTATCTAATCCTTTATATATTTGAAAATTTATTAAACATGTTTTTTTCGAACACATCTGATAAACATTGAAAAAATTATTATAAATTAAAAATTTATTTCTTTATATTTCTAAAATTCAAAAATAAAATGAAAAATATAAATAATAATCTATTTAACCCAATTCATACAACTTTATTAAATTAATCTTTTTATATGAATAAAACGATCAGCTTTGTATTCTCTTCATTATCAACCGACGATTTTTCAATTATTAATTTAATATTAATACAGTGAAAAATTATTTTTTCCATACTATTTTAAATATTTTATAATACTATTTCCCAGATTTCCCCCCAAATGGAAATTCATATTTCACTCCAAATCCTAGTCAACAATTTTCTTATTAATTTTCTTTATCAACAAATTAACAACAATAAATTTTAATTTTTTTAAATAAATATCTAAAATAGATTAAATTCCAATATTCATATAAACAAATTATGTCGAATTTTCTCATTTATATTTATAAAATGAATGGCAAATGTACAGCATTTTGTTATTTAAATATAAAAATAAAAAATTCTAATTGGTTTATTTCTATTTATTATTTCTTTAATTCTATGATTTATGAGAATTCCTTTTTAAATTACATAAAATTTTTGTTAAATATAATGAATTTTTTATTTCCATCCATTCCAATAATTAAGTGACATGTCCAACAATTCATCCATAAAGATGTCAGCCTCTTTTTTAATTTCAATTCTTTTTAATTAAATTAAACACAATTAGCTTAATTTGGCATGTAATTATTTAAAATTAATTAAATAAAGCATTTAAATTTTTAATAAAATAAAGAAATATTTTTTATGCACTAGAATAATTCCTATAAAAAGTAAGATTTTATAAAATAGTTTAGAAATTATTATTATTATCAAATAAATAAGATTTGCTATTTAATTTTTTATTTAAATCGTAGAATTTTATTAATTTTTTGATTCATTCTCTTTCACTTCATTTATAATTATTTTTATTCTCAGGGAACAACATATTGAGTCGGTATCAGCAGATGAGCATATTTTCAAAAAGAATATGATTTTTTAATCATTTTTCTCAAATATTTATTGATTGTTCATTTTTGACAACATATGCTAAATCGTATAAATTTATTGAATTATTCATTTACAAAAATCAATTCTTTATTGGCATAATTTATTAATATTAAAGCAAACTTTTAAATAGATTATTATTTATATTTTTCATTTTTTATTTTTAAATTTTTTTATTATTAATTCTATAATTTTGCAATTTTTTTTAAAACTTTTTTATAATATGCAATTTATTCCTATAATATTTTAAGAATCATAGAAAATTTTGTATTTTTTAATTAATATTTTTGTTTGTATTTTAAGTTCTGTTTTTATTTTTTTTTGATTAAATATTTATATGTTTCATTGATGCAATATAATGTTAATTTGCTATTGGTTTTTAATTTTATTAATATTTTCGATTAATTTTTCAAAAAACTCAATAGTTGATGTGTCTATATACTGTATACCATCTTCTGCGTAGATGGTGTAGTACCAGCTTTGGCGGTAGTCAATCTGGCCAGGCGGCAATGTGGTCGATGGCACTACCAGAATCCAGTCTGGCAGTTGTTCTCGCAGATTTGTGATATAATAAAATAATTTATGTATGTTATTTTAATTATTTAAAAAAATTAATTTTTTATTTATATAGCATTTAGTGTAATAATGGATTTTGCAAGTTAAAAAGAGATCCTCCATTAACGGTTTTATATTCTATGATTACTTTTGGGATCTTTAATTTTTTTTCTTATTTTCAAAAGTTTAGAAGATAGATTTTTAACTAGCTAATAAAAGACAAAAAATTTTTGTCATTGTAAGTTACAAAAAATAACCATAATACACGTACGGTATTTAATTTCTTTTTAATTTTTCCTTAATATCAGATCATTAAATTTATATAATACTTAATTAAGTATTAGTATTTTATATTAATTTATTTGAACTAAACTCTATTTTCTACAATATAAAATTTAATTGTAATTATTTTTTGTTAAACTCTATTTATCTTAATATGATAAAATAATTTTCTAAATAAAGTATTATTTTATTTTAATTCTAAAAAATAATGGAAATTTATTTATTAGGTAATATTTATTCCTATTTTATAATATTTACATTATTAGAAATTTTTATTATAGTTACAATTAATTTTTTTTATTTTAAAGAGTATTTACCTCATCTGCTTCGCTCTCATTGTATTCAGCTAAATTAGTTAATTTTATATTTAATTAAGAAAAAAAGCAAAAACCAAATAAAGCAGCAGCCGACGCTGTTGCAGCCCATGTATTGTGCGGATGTGGCGGTGATGGAGGTAACAGCCGCGGCATACCATATATTATGGTTTAGTTTCTTTTTGCTCACGATGGCGCTGATCATATACTCAAAACAGAAAAAATACATTATTTTTTTAATGGTAATAAAGTTATGTTTTTATGATAAATTTATTTTTTTAAAATAATTATGATTATAATAAAAATAGTTTTTATTTTAGGTGATTTTAATTCATTTTTATAACTGTTAGTTGTTCGTTGACATTTTATTCTAATATTTTCGTTTTATTTTTAAAAACTTTTTTGTTAATATTTTTTCTAATACATTTTTTTCTAATACTAAGAATTTAAATTATTAATATTGCAAAATAATTCTGAATGTATATTTTATTTTAAATTATTTACAATTTTTATGTGCATTTGTAAAGGGAAAAATTATTCTTAAGAAATTTATGCTGTATAGGATATAATAATATAAAAATATAATAATCTTATAATATAAAATGAACTGCAGGGTACAGCGTTATTCGTCTTATAGCTGAAATATAAAAAAATCATAAGAATAATAAGTTCGAATTCTGTTCTTTTATTATATTCAAATGAAAAGTGGAATTGTAGAACAATTTTTGAATATATAAAATTTTTGTATTTTATTATATTAGTTAGCATTAAATTCTTATTATAGTTATTTTAATAATGAATATTAATTTTCATAATAAAACTAATTAGTTTGCAACTATTGCAACTATTCTTTTAATTTAATAATTCTTTCTTTAGAATAGTCTATTTTAATACAGGATTTATTTTCATGAATTAAGCAATTTTATTTAAATTTTAATGAATCTTTATAGTATTAATAATTTGTTTTCATCTTATGCATATTTTTTCAATATTGTGTCCCATGAATTCCAATCGAGCGATGATTTGCATATTCATGCGTTTAAATTATTTAAGTGATGGAACAATTTAAAGATAAAATTTACGAAATTTTTTAGTTTTGGTTAAATTTTCAATTTAAAGTAATAAACTTATTAATTACTATCAATTTATTCACTATTTTTTATAAAAATATTTTTTGTAGGTATATGAATTATATAAATTATTATATTTTATGTCGAAGTACGGAAATTTAACGCTGAATATTTTCCCAAAAAGTTTTTCGATACTAATTATTTTCTATTAATTTAAATGAACTGAGCTACCAAGAAATAAGCTACATTAATTTCCATGTTTTTTATTTGCAATTTAATATTTATTTTTCTAATTTAGTTTATTTCTAATTTTTTCTAATTTTTTTACATACACTTGCCATTCTCAGTAGGGGACAACATCTGGCAATTTTTCATATTAAATTACTACCTAAGAGCTGGAGATGTACCGCTTGCTGTAAGTCGTTTACAAACTCAGCTTCGCTCATGGAGATAAATATTTTTAAAAAAGCAAAATTCAACTAAAAATGAAATTCAACAGTATTTTAAAAATTAATTATTTTTTCATCGATTTCAGCATATCAAATTTATAAGAAATAAAATTAATTAAATAATTAATAAAATTTTTATAAACAATATTAAAAAATAGAATAAATTTGATAGAGAAGATAAATTATAATTTTTAATATTTATAAGATTGAAATAAATACTTATGATGATATATGATAGCCATGAATCGATATATTCAATATATGAATTTAAACTTCCGCCATCCCATGAATCCTTACACACCACACTATGATCCTTAGTCTACTTTGATATCTTTTGCAGTTTATTTGAAAATTAATAAAAAAATTGGTTTAGGACAAATTAAATTTTTTAACAAAACACATCGATAAATTATAGATCATACAGTTAAACATAAATATTATTAAAAACATAATTTATGTTTCATTTTTTATTTTTGTATAGAAATTATCATATTTTATTTCAAATTTTAGTTAATTAATAACGCTAAATAAGGTGAAAATGCATAATATTAAATACAAAAATAATTTTTTCTCAAATAAATACTTATTTATATTTGTATAATTTTTTCGCTGTTTCTATTATTGCGTTTTGTCCGTTCTCCGCAATGCGATAAAAGTGGCATGAGCTGTTCAGGTATACTTTATTATTATTTTTCTATGATTAAATTTTTTTTGATTGAATATATCAGTACTTTTGATTTTTTATTGAAATTAATTATAATTGAGTACAGAGTTGGAAGAGCTCTCTATTTAGCGCCAAATATATGCTCGAAATGTATCAGAAAATTTTTCATTTTATCCTTATTATAAAAAACTGCACAACAACATCCACTTTAATTTATTATAAGTTCAAAAATAGTTATTCGAATTTGTTAGAAAAAAATTCGAAAAATTGCTGATGGAAGCAATCGCAATCATTTGCCTGGCACATTGTAAAATTTTATGGGCTATTCATTAATTTGAAATTTTGAATTATTTTATAGTAATTTTGAGTGCAGTGAGGTCGAGTTATCACCTTAACTTGATCTTTATTTGACTTACCAAATGCTTATATTTAATATTGATAATTATTCTTTTTCAGATAAGAAATAAAAGCTTTTATTAAATATATTGTATTTATTACTAATATATGGGATTTTAATTTTATGGAATTGCTAATATATTGAAAAAATTTACATCTTCAAAAAATTCAAAGATATTTTCTCTTTTAAAACAGGATTATATCCTTCTGCTACTTCTTATATTTAGATTAGGGTAGCGCGGGATCGGGATCCCGGCCGGGATCCCGATGTTTCGGGATCGGGATTTTTGATCCCGATCCCGAAATTGCCGATCCCGGTCCCGAACGCGGGATCCCGAATCCCGAAATTCAAGATTTCACTCACGGCCGGGATCCCGAAAATTTTTTGATTTTTTTTATTTGTGTCGTATCTTTTGCTTCTTTTTAAATTTGACCAATCGTCTTATGTTTGAATATTGCATTTTCATAACGCCAAAATCTTGTTATCTCTATTGTCTTTTTCTTTTCACTTTTTATCGGTGGGGTGGTCCACGATTGAGTCTGTACTATTGAGTCTCTACGATTGATGAATCTTCGGCTACCTATCTGAATATCGAATGATCTGAATATCGAAACAGCCATAACTTTTTTGTAAGACTTGTTAGACCAAAAGCATTTTTTCGAAAATTTTGAAAAATTTCAAAAATTTTCCGGGAAATCCAAAAAACCAAATAAGCCAAAAGATAGAGCATAAAATTCTGCATATATTTGCTTTTTATACTTTTGGTCTAACAAGTCTTACAAAAAAGTTATGGCTGTTTCGATATTCAGATCATTCGATATTCAGAGCAGTAGCGGAATCTTCACGATTGAGTCTCAACACGACTGAGTCACCACGATTGATTCTCCGTTGTTTTTGGCTCGTTTGAGACCTTATCTAAAAAATTTTCGATGTAACTTTTTTGAACAATTCATTACATTTTCTGAACAACCTGAGGCCTCTGAAGTTTTTTTGAAACCCAAAGTTTATGAAAATTTTTTAGAAACTCGAGGTATCTTAAATTTTTTGAAAACTCCAACCCTGTCAAATTTTTTAGAAATCAAGGCCTGTGAAATTTTTTGAGAAAAACCAAGGCTTGTACACAGGACCCAAAATTTTTTTTTTGAAAAACTCGAGGTCTCTGAAATCTTTTTGAAAAACCTTAGGCCTAAGAAAATGATATAAGAAATGATAAAATATTGGTCATTAAAATAAATTTTTGCCCTTTCATTTTTATTGCCCAAAAGATAAATGAACAATTGATAATCTGCTCAAATATCACTGCCCAAGCGATCACTGCCCAAATGATCGGCTCCCTTTCAACTTTGTCTAGTTAATGGATACGAAATTTTTAATTATTATTGTTTTTCGACTTTTTGAATTTTTCTTTAAAAAATTTTGCATTTTTTGTAAGTCCCGAAAAAAATCTCGGGATTTCGGGATAATCCCGATCCCGAAATTTGCAATCGGGATATCCCGATCCCGAACCCGAATTTTGAAAATCGGGATCCGGGATCGGGATCGGGATTGACTCTGGCAAATCCCGATCCCGAAAATCGGCCGGGATCCCGATCCCGCGCTACCCTAATTTAGATTACTATAAATTTGTTTTCTTACATATACAAGTTTTCAGAAGAGGGTATCCATCCAATATTTTATCTGAATTTTTTAATAAAAATAAATAATATTTTTAAAAAATTATCGACGATAAATTAAAAGTTAAACAAATTTTTGAGAATTAAAATAATAAAAAACTATAATAAATGAAAATAGCTATAATAACAATTAGCTGTAATAAACGTACTTAATTTTTAAATTTTGATTTAAAATAAAAATTTTGAACTATGGAGCTTTTCCAATTTAGTTACTCGATGATATTTTTGATAATGATATCTTTTTTAGTTAACTCGATTCATTGTAATTTTTGTCACTTTGAATTGTAAATTGATTATATATTTTTTATATTTTCACTTTGATATGAACCTGCGTTATTTATTAACTTTTTCGTCAAAAATGATGATAAAGTATTAATATTCATTTTTCATACATTTGGATGCATTATATAATATAGAAAATAAAATTTTAATGAACATATTATTTTTGTATTAATATTCGAATGTTTTAAAATGAACTTTTTATATAAATTTTTTATATATTTATATTTATACAATGGAATAAAGAATTAAAATTTATTAATGAATCGAAATTATTTTGTTGTTATAATTTTCTGATTTTTTAAATAATATATTTTTAAATATATTTTAAAGGGCGCTGAGCAGTAAGTATTCAGCAATATTTAGTGCATCATGGATCATCAATCCACTGGAGCAGCTATTTTATTGGGGTATTTGCAGCGTATTTGCAGGTCTAAATTAATTAAAGGATCTAATCCATAATTAATTAAGGAAAGAATTTTCCCATCATTTAAAGATTCAATTTATATATTATTTAGCCAATTTATTTTTAATTTTATAAGCTTATATCTTTCCGTTTTTCTTCTTCCTTTTTTCCAAATAATGTCACGGAAGATCATGAAAGTCCTAACATGGAAACACTTGCTTTTATTCCGATTTATTCTTTTTTAACTTTAGTATAGTTTAGTTGGTTAATATGATATTTTTATTTTATTTATTTGTTATGTATTTTTTAAATTATATAATCGACTTTTAAATAAACCTATTCTACGCATTTTAATTTTCTATGTCCTTTGATTTCATTTTCACTTGAAAAAATTACTATAAAATCTCTAAAATTTCTACTTCTTAAAAGAATTTTTTAACTTTCCTACCAGGCTATGCATTAATTAACTTTTTTTTATAATTTAAAATTTAAAAGTAATTTATCTATCTTCAATTTTTACTTAGATTAAAATTTTTCATATTCCTTTAAAATTATTATTGTTGAATTATAAAAAATTCTTTAATTATTTTTATTATATTTTATCAAAAACAACTCATTTATATGTGAAATTTTTATATTCACATAGTTATCTAATAATTTTTGTTTATTTTATCATATATAATAGAAAGAAATAATAAGAAATTATATGTTAATAAGAAAAATTTCCTTCAATAATCATAAATCAAAAAAATATATATATTTTAATTAATTGATTTTTATTATTTTTTTATTTTTTTATTTGAATTTAAAAAAAATAAAAATCCTCAGTTTTTTCCAATTTATTTTATTATGTAAATTAAAATTAAATTTATTATTTAAGATTTTTTATTTTTTATTTAATTGGTTTATTATAATTAAGATCATAAATAATTAATATTTAATTTTTCCATCATTTATTCATGTAATTTTATTGTCATTGTTGATATGACGGATATTATATTTTTATATCTAAAACAAATAAATCTAGATTAATGAATATTACAAATTCCCAGAAAGATTGTTAACATTCTTTATTATAATTAATAAATATTTTTCAAAATACCATGTTTCCTTGACCAACTTCATATCGAAATACAATGCATTCACAGAAGCATTCATAATTGATAAATTGAGAAAAAATTTAATTTAATTTATCTTTTAGCTCAATATCTTAATTTAACTTCTTACTATTGTTTATTTTTTATAATTAGCATTCATTTATAAATTTCACACTATTTTATTTTATTACAATTTTTCAGTTGAACATTCATCGATATATTTCTCAACTTTGTTGTATTTTATTTAATAAAACTATTGCTATTAATATAAAAAAGTAATTATATTAAGCAACAAAAATATTTAGATATAATTACACAATTAATAATTGATTGTTCAAATTCTTAATTATATCAAAATTTTTATTCAAATAATATATTTTTTCTTTTATCTCATATATTGAACTAATTATTAAACATATTTTGTATGCTTAAGAGATTCGTGATTTTAATTCACTTTACATTATGTTGCATTTTTAAACTGTTTGGCGCAGGATAATTCTGCTTGTTTTCATCCATGGTATGTTAATAAAATTTCTTATTAGTTTAAATAATAGTTATTTTTAATTTTATATTAAACTTTTACTGAATTATTAAATAAGATTTCAGAATTTATTTTTTAATTCAATAGTACTATAATTTCATATAAATATTTATATAATAGTTTTTATATTAATTTAGGTCNATAAAGTTTATTTTTACTTCTTTTAAATTTATATTATTTTTTATTTTTTTATTTATATTATGACACCTTTTCAATTCAAAAATATTTTAATATATACATAAATATAATTAATTCTAATAAATAATGAAATATTTTATCAGTAATTATTTTTATTATTCAGTTCCTTTTAATTCTTTTCGATTTTATTCTTACGGAAAATTGACATTTGATTTTGCACATCATAAACCAGAATAGGCAGAATCACTTTTTTGATATATTTTTTTATTAATTTATATAAAGATTTAAACTTATTATTTTTTATCAAAAATAATCATATATAATAATTATAAATCCTCTATATTGAAACCAATGACGAGACAGCATTTATATTAATTTTTGATTTGATCGTTTTTGTTAATTCAAGAATTATGATAGATTTCAGATGATTAAGATTTTAATTTTATATATTCTTAGATTTAATTGATAAATCAGCTAATAATTTAATTTTGATGATTATAAATATTTCATTTAAAATTTTAAATGGTTTAGAAAAATAATCAATATTAACATTTCTCCTCTCTCCTCACTCGAAAAATTTCTCACATGAAAATTTCACAGTTGTTAATTCAATAAAAGCATATTTTTAACTCTTCTAAGAATTCTCTCGTAAGTGATTTATATGTTGTAGCCGATTCTGAATTTCAGCCGAAGTCAACTTCGGCTAGCCGATTCTGAATCGGCTAGCCGATTCTGAATGGTTTAGAAAAATAATCAATATTAACATTTCTCCTCTCTCCTCACTCGAAAAATTTCTCACATGAAAATTCAGAAAAATTTCTCACATGAAAATTTTCTCACATGAAAATGCCGATTCTGAATCGGCTAGCCGAAGTTGAATCGGCGGCTAGCCGAAGTCAACATCGGCTAGCCGAAGTCAACATCGGCTAGCCGAAGTCAACATCGGCTAGCCGATTCAGAATCGGCTAGCCGAAGTTGACTTCGGCTGAAATTCAGAATCGGCTACAACATATATAACTCATTAAAATGGTTTCAATTCATTCAATTCACATTAAGGCTAATCTTTCAAAAATAATGATTTTTCGATTTATTCCACTTTATATATCAAAATTTTTCTATTTCTAAAATTCTTTATCCAACAATCTTCGAATTTCCAAATAATTATAAATTCTATATTTCATTTTAATACATTAATTTAATTTTTTAACAAGCTTTTAATTTTAAAAAAGAAAGAATTTTTACCTGATATCTTTTATTATAAATGTCACCTTATTATTAGAAGATCAAAGCATATAAATAATTTTATTATTGTAAGTCAAAATGATTCATTCAATGTTAAAAATTTGGACTACATTTATATGTACGACACCGTAAATAATATTCTTCGGATTCAACTCTGATTTTCAGCATATGATGCATCGTCACCTTAAATATTACTGATAACAATGAAATGAATTCCTGTGCCAATGATTCAAAAACTTTGTTGACGGATTCAAAAACTTTGTTGACGGATTCAAAAACTTTGTTGATCCTAGTACACTACACAAAAACTATAAAAAAAAATTTTATATTACTTTTAAATTTTTATACAATTCTAATTTAATTGGCTATGATAATTTCTTACTGTGGGATAAAGTCGTTTAATATGGTTAAATTGAAAATTATTATTGCAATTGTAATTTTTCTTATGTATTTAAATTGATGAAATTAATTATGTAAATTTCTTAATTATTTCTATAGTTATAATTTTTATTAATAATTATAATTTTGATCAAAATTTATATTAATTTTTAATTTATTAAAATCTGTATAATTTAAGAAAAAATATTGATATTATTAAATAATATTTAAATTTTAATTTTTTCTTTCATATTAATTTAATGGTTATATTACAATTATATAAAATTATTAAATTTTATTATCAATAAAATAACATTTTGAATATTATAAATATATTGTAAGAATCTTAGCTTAACATTGTTATTTTACTCGCATAATATTTTTAATTTTTCGTTTAAAAATATAATAATTTATTATAAATAATTATACTGAACTTCTGCAACTTTAATTTATTATTATTTTTTAAAACTTTTCTCTTGGCAAGTATATTTGAATCTGTTTTAAAATTAATAATTATATAAATAAATTTCCAATCTAAAATATAATATATGCCTTATTTTGATCTAATAATTAATAAAAAATTGTAATTATTAAAATATTTTTAATTTAATAATTATAGGCATAATATTTCAAAGTTGCTACCGACGCCTATTTGAACTCTGATTTTGGCATGATTAACATTAATTATAATATAAAATCAATAATAGTGTATTTATATCATAACTTTATTCAGTTAATTAAATTTAATCTCGTTTGGATTTTTGGGAAATTTTAAAATATATTATGAATAAATATGTACTAAATTAAAACTTTCAATATATAAAAGCAATTTTTATATTTTTCTTGAATAAATTTATTCTCTGCTTTATTCAGTCTAAAGATTCAGTCTAAAAAGCTCATTAAAGTAAATTTTCAAGAATTATAAAAATTATTGGGACTTATTCAATACCAGATTAAAAATATATTTTTAAACTAAAATTTATTATTTTTTACTTGTCACAATTTATCCATAAAATATTATATATTCATTATTTTAGTTTCTGTGCGAGAAACAACAATATATTTATAAAAATATCATGAAATATTGGTTGATAAGAAAATTGTAAATTTTTAATATCTTTTCTGAGTGATTACAAGTTCTTTCGTCTTTGCACTATGTTGATGAGTTCAAGCATTTCTAGATTAAAATTAAAAATTTTTCATTTTAATTTTTTAAAATATGACATATAAATGAAAACTTTTCTTTTTTACATTGTGGGCAATTATTGAAAGATAATTTATAACTTAAATACAAAATAGTGCTACCATTTCCTTTCTGGAATAAATTCAAATTTTTATTAAGTATTTATTGTTTTTTAAGTATGTTTATGCATCAAATTTTTTCATTTATTTACCTTAATAAAATATTTTTTATAAATATTTCATAAAATCGTAAATAAATGGATTGAAGTCATGAATTTAG